>PVIY010019779.1:0-45252 GCA_004026745.1 Myrmecophaga tridactyla
TTTTTTCTTTCTTTCTTTCTTTCTTTCTTTCTTTCTTTCTTTCTTTCTTTCTTTCTTTCTTTCTCACTTGCTTTCTTTCTCACTTGCTTTTTTTCTTGCTTTCTTGCTTTCTTTCTTTTTTTGCATGGCAGGCACCAGGAATCGAACCCAGGTCTCTGGCATGGCAGGTGAGAACTCTGCCTGCTGAGCCACCATGGCCTGCCCTTTTGTCCATTTTTAAAATGAATTGTTTATGCTGTGCTTTAAAATGTATTGCCTTTTTGTATATATGCTATTTTTCACAAAAAAGAAAAAAAAAGTCGACTTTGGTGATAAAAATATATTTAAGCCTTCTAGCCACCTATATACTGGAGCAGCTAGGAGGAACAATTTGAGAGGATCATATGGTAGCCCAAGACAAACTCTAGGATCTATCTTGTAACAACTTTTTGAAGAGTGCTTTGAAAACTTGTTTTTTTATTTCTTTGTTTTGTATATGTGTTACATTATACAATAAAAAAGTTATAAAAATAAAATAAAATGATTGTTCATCTTTTTTATTGTTGAGTTGTAGGGTTTCTTTATTGATTCTGTATAAACCCTTACTGGATATGCAGTTTCCAAATATTTCTCCCGTTGAGTAGATTGTCTTTTTTACTTTCATGATCTTTATCATGAAAGTCTTAGAGGTGCAAAAGTTGTTTTTAATTTTGATGAGGTCTCATGTATTTATATTTTTCTTTTGTTGCTTGTTCTTTGGGTCTGAAATCTAAGAACAATTGCCTAACACAAGGTTTTGAAGATGTTTCCCCATGCTTTCTTCTAGGAGTTTTACAGTTTGGGGTCCTATATTTAGGTCTATGATACATTTGGAGTTGATTTGTGTATGTGGTGTGTGTTAGGTATCCATGCATTCATCCTATTGCAAATGGAAATCAAGTTTTCTCAGCACCATTTGTTGAAGAAACTGGTTTTTTTTCCCCCTGTAAAGTGTACTTGACACCTCTTCAAAAATCAATTAGTTATAATTTGAGGGTTGATTTCTGAACTCTCAACTCAATTCTGTAGGTCTATATGTCTGTCCTTGTGCCAGTACTATGATGCTTTGATTGCTATGGCTTTGTAATAAGTTTCCAGATTGGTAAATGTGAGTCCTCTAACTTTGCTCATTTTTTACAAAATTGCTTTGGCAATGTGGGGCTCCTATACTCCCATATAAATCTAATGATTGGGTTTTCTATTTCTGCAAAGTTTCCTGTTGGAATTTTGATTTGGACTGTATTCGATCCATAAATAGCTTTGGGTAGTATTGACATCTTATTATTTGGTTTTCCCATCAATGAACATAGAACATTTTTCTATTTAAGTTTCTTTGATTTCTTTTGGTCATGACTGGTGGTTTTCTGTGTATAGTCCTTTACATCCTTGGCCAGATTTATTCCAAGATATTTGATTATTTTAGTTGCTATTTTAAATGGATTTTTTCCCTGGAGATTTTTCTTCAGATTGTTTATTACCAGTTTATAGAAAGAAACAATGTTGATTTTTGCATCATGATCTTGTACCCTGTCATTTTACTGAATTCATTTATTAGCTCTAAAAGCTTTGTTGTGGACTTTTCAGAATGTTCTTTATATAAGATTATGCCATCTGCAAATAGAGAATGTTTTACTTCTTCCTTTCCAATTTGGATGCCTGCCATTTCTTTTTATTGCCTGATTCCTTAGTCAACAGTAATGACAGTGGGCATTTATTTTTTGTTCCTAATCTTAGAGGGAAAGCTGTCAGTCTCTCAAACTGAGGAATATTTAAACAAGGACATTTAAAATCACTCACCCATTACCATTTAAGAAGCACATATCACATATGTGTCAATAAATTCCCTTACTTTACAAGGAAAAAAAATGACTACATACAAGGAAAAAAATACAAGGGAATCAATTCCTCTATTTACAAGGGCATGTCATCCTTTAATGTTGTTGTCAGTGCTCCTAACTGCCCTGTTTTCTGTTTGTACTTTCAGAACCCTGGCTGGGGTCTGTCATCCAATACTGGGCAGCTCCACTTGTGATTCAGGCAACTCGGTTTAAAATGGAACACTTCAAATTTTCCTTTGTATTTTCTGGTTCAGAAATTAACACTTGTTTCATTCTGTGAGTCATTCTTGGCTCTGGTCAAATCAGGTTTTGGATCTTATGAATTTTACTTTGTTAATTTTTTCCCTCATGCCCTTCTTTGCTATTTTCTTATTGAAAGTGCTCACCATGCTTTGCTGTATTAAAGCAACAGCTGTACTCACCTGTCAAGGTCAGCAGTGACTTCCATACTGCTCACCAATGGTGTCTGTTCTGCCCCGGATGTAACTTGCTAGCAGCATATGAAACAATTCAAGAAGCATATTCCTCCTTCTAGCAACCTTTACCTCACTGTGCTGCTGAGACACTGCACTTCTAGAATTTTCTTCTATTGAACTACCTGCAGAATTCCCATTTTTTTCGCTGATCCCTTTTGCTTGATTTCAGAGTCCAGGATTCATGTGCCCAGGGCTCAGCAATATAGAGATATTGCATGTCTCTATATACTCCAACACTAGGAAGTTTCATCAGCGGCTCTTGGTCTTAAACCTTATGTAACATTAGTAATATCCAGTGTTTGTATCTCTCGCTTGGGGCTCTGTCTCGAGTTCCACACAACTCAATTGCTTTCATCTTCAGTTGATGGCCTGATAGGAGTTTCAAAGTCAATTCTATCTCTTGGTCTCAGCCACTTACCTCAAAGACACAAAACCTACCTTCTCATCAGTCTTCTTTATTTCAGTCAATGCTGTTATTAGTTGCTCAGAAAGAAAATCTTGGAGTCATTCTTTGTTTAAATTTTTTTTCTCTTTCTAATCATTTACTACAAATCCTGGGAATTTATAGTATTCCCAGGATATTCTGTCAGTTCTCCCTTTAAAATACAAAATTTGATCATTACCACTAGCTTGTTCAGGTTCCTTTTACCTCTCTTCTAAAGAGATCTGATAGCTTCCTGACTCTTCTATGTACTTCCACATTTGCCAAAGTCAGTCTTTATTCCATAGAACTGCTGGAAACATCTCTTAACTATGAAAATCAGATTACATCACACTTTTGTTAAAGATGTGTAAAAACCTCCTATTATGCTTAAAATAAAATCCAATGTGTCCTTACAAAGCTTAGAAGCAAGTTTATGAACTGGTCTTTACTCAGTTCTGGCATTTCCTATCTTCCCCTACCCCTCTCAATCTCACTTGCCGCCTGAATGTACAAATGACCTTTCTTGTGCTTCCTGAATAAACCCAAACTTTGCTCTGCCTCAGAGCATTCACACTTGCCATTCCCATTCCTGGAGTTTTCCTAACACTCCTATCAGCATGAATTTGCTCCTTTGTTCAAACTCTGACCAATGGACCCCCCTCAGAGAGGCTGTTTTTTATAACCTTATCTAAATGAGCTATCTCCCTTCAAACACTTGCCCCTTATTTACCTTTATTTGTAGCAAATCTCCCTGTGGGTAATTGTATTATTTGTTAAATTGTTTGTTCATTTGCATCCATGAGGTCAAGATCATCATCATCATAGTAGGGCTGGTACTAAACTTTTAAGCCTATTTTTGAACCAAAGAAGAGGTTGATAGATTGCTACAATCGGTTCAGCAAACACCACAAGTTTTCTGTGGGTACAGAGAATTTCCAAAGCTAGAATAGTGGCTTTTGCCATGTTTTCAGGACAATATTTAGAGAAAACAAATACCCCTGAATGATTTAGATAAGTTGTACTACGTGTGCAATTTTCAGGTGGAAAATTTGAAAACACACTGATGTTTGTACCCCCTATCTTTCTATTCTATTGCAGTTTGGAACACGGCACTCAGTAAAACTTCTGCATTCTTTATTGAAGTCCACAGGACTCTTAGAAATAAAAATAGCAACATAGTGCCTGACACATAACCACTCTATAAATAGCTGTTACATTGAACTACACTTTGGTTATGTTTTCTGTCATCCTAGTCTGTCATTTTATGAATTTATTTATCAGAAAATAAATTCTCCAACATTGTTGCAGAATTTGGTAATTTGTACTTGTAATGTTAGGATTAGAATTTTGTCTCAACTTTTTGAAAGATTGTGACCTATATGTGAGCTATTGAGAAGTTAGTGCTAACACCTAAAATGGTAAGTAGATACCTGGTGTTCAGGGGAGCCAAAGTAGGCCTGTACAATATATGTTCTGAAGGAAAAGAAAATACTAATGCATTCAATAGCTAATAACGTAAAAAATGTTTTAATAGATGAAAATTCTTTATTGTGGCTGTGGGAAAAACTACAAAGTGTTTTCTTTTATGATCTCAGCTTCTGTTGAAGTATTCTTAAACAATTTTATGAGTCTGAATGAAGGCTTCTGAATTTTGGACAATGAGCTTTCATAAATATTCATTGAGAAATGATAAACACTCCAACCCCTGTATGGAGAATTTAATTAATTAAAAGTTAAAACTAAGTCTTTCAGTTTCCCATTACATACGATGTAGTGGATTCTGTTATATTTACTCACAAGCCATTAAAATGACATTTAATAGAATAATATCAGTGAGTGGGCAATCATTGTATGTGTTGCCAGAATAAGCACTGCAGAAAGGTCATGCTAATTCTGTTAACATTTCTAAATAAAATCTCAGCTCAAATATATTTCAGTGGGGGGTGCTTCATTAAAAAAGGACTATGTTCACCAAGAAAAGCAGCTAGCAAGACATTCTTTATTTTAATGTTCAAAGGAAGTGAGTTTTAATGACAACACAGAAAGAAGCCCTTCAAGTCCCCCTATAAACAAACTCTGGCAGAAAGATCCCCTTGAGATTTTTCCAAGAGACATAACATAGCTTGTGATCTCTTTTGGTTGACTAATGTGCAATTAGATGTTGACTTAAAAGTAAAAGGAGAACACTAATTGGATTAAATCAGTAACAAGTGGCATAAGGTGCTATTCTTTTTCCAAAGGCATGTGCTTTATTTCAAGTTCCCTATATACAATACTCTGAAGAATGTTTAAACTTTAATACTTCTGTTTTCACAAGATTAAATAAAGGCATAAGGAAAATAAAGTTGTCTCGTTTACTCCAGCATATTTAGAAACAATCTAGACCTACCTAGTTAGACAGGTTCCTGAATTTCATTAGCCTCTTTATCAAAGAATGTAAGTGAAAATTATTCATTGTAGAAATTAAGTGCAAAGAGATTTGGCTTTAATCATGTGATTAACTCAAAATAAAGTTAAACGTGGAACGTCTTATACCCAACTTTCGATTTTGTGAGACAAAGTTTTACTGAAAGGATTGATGATATATAATTAAATGCTATATAATATTTTGGGCAATGTAATTTGTGATTCTATGATTTATTATAGAAAGTCTGTGTTTAGACATTCTTTATTTGCTTGAGGGCCCTCATTTGGCATATGTGAGAAATGAAAACAGAGAGAATCCCCAGTGAGATACTGAATCAATGCATGTACCATCCCGGAAACCAAAAAGTAAAAGATCAGCTTGCTGGAGATATTTAATCAATCTTACTGAACATATTAATTATGCATCCAAAGAAAAATGTGTTTTAATTACAGATTAAATGCGTTGTGAATGCTACTATGACAAAGATTGAAGCACTTTATTTCTCTTAGCTCAATATTTTACAGTTAGCAGATTATTTACAATGGATATTTAAAAAGTTAGTGCAGCTAGAACCTTTGTTTCTCGTTTCATCATAAGAGAAGGGGCTAGAAAAGAATGAATATTGGTTTCTCTATGTAATATAGAGCTTCAAACAATCTTAATCTCAGAAATTGCCTTCCTCTAGGAAATGTGCTTGACTCACTCCATGTGGAGACCCTGTCTGAGCTTGTCCTCTGCACACAGACAGCTACTTCTACCCACTTATAAAGATCTTCTTTCTCTATGTGTCTGTATAAAATCACCCCCACAAGTTGAACATAAATATTCTAATGGTAGGGATGTGTCTTTTGCCTCCTCCACTAGTGCTTGGAATATCATATTGAAGAGTGGCGAATAACGATAAAGTGGGGGGTAAAAGTAGTGTGTTGTGGTAGTTGGAGGAAAGATAGTAAGAGAAATAAGATTTGGTCAAGAAATGCCAAAGCCTTAAAATACTTATATACATTCACCAATAATTTGAAATTGGTGTGGATTCGTGAAAGAATAGCCAAATCTTACTTTTTTGAATAAAATGTTATAAATGCATAGATAGAAGATTGAGCCATACGTGGAGGTGATTCTGCTTTCAGGAAACGTTCTATGAATATTTTCCCCTTATTGCAATTAACGCTATTGCTTTGAAATCATTTGCTGAATGATCACCTAAAACCCTGTATCTCTTTCAATGTTTTTGCGGCTGAATGTATGTATTTATCTATAGATGTGATACTTCAGGAAAGGGCCCTGAGATTGACATACCACAAATTGTGCATGCCTTTCTATAGTTTGTTATTCATAACTTATTTTAAACTACTGATCTTGGTTGCATAAAACTTTTGTAATGCAGTAGATGTGCAACACAAGTGTGTTTTCTGTAGCTTCTGGCAACAGTTTGTGAAAATTCTGCCAAAGTTATTGTACTTTTCCTTTTTGTGATGAAACTCATCAAGATGTTTTGCTTTCCCTAGGCTGGAGTTCAAAATGCATTTGAGCCTTGGGAAATCTGATAAAAGTTAATACCTCATCTGAAAGTTCAGCAGTGTTTACTTCCACGAGAGAGAGCAAACAGAAGGGAAATTCACTAACACTATAGTTGAAAATTATATCCTCAGACATAAAAAGTAAAAAGCAGCCAGTAAAGTAAAAACCATTGCTAAAGAGCTTCTTTCTTATGTTTTGGTCTCAGCTTTTAGAATTGTATTTCAAATAAAATAATTCACAATCTAATCCTAACAGTATTTTGGGTTTATTTGGGCTCTTGACAATTACCAAATTGCACCTTGTGTTTATATCTCTAAAGCTTATTGCATCTCTCATTTTAATTTTGAGTAAGAATGTGATCTGTGTATGTTTAATTGAATAACCGGCAGAAAAATGGCTGCAGTTTGTGAAATTTATATGAGAAAATGTATACGTTACATTCCAACAATACCAATGCTTACATTTATTGATGATGAAATGTTTTAAATAATTCAGAATCTTCAATTAAATGGATATTGATGCCTAAAATTAACCTTTTTATCTTTAGTATATGATCTGTAATTAAATTTTCTTTATATCTTATAAATTGTCTGAATAACATCATTGTGTAATTGATGAAGAAATACGTGGTTTGAGCATAAAAGGCCCGGGGCCTCCCTCCCACATACTCCAGTAATCCACCCCACACACATCTCAGAATCTCTTTCCCAGAGAGCCCAGCTGAAGGCTATTGGAATGAGCTGTGGTTCTGGGAAGAAGACTCTAAAATGGCATTGGGAGCTAGAGTGCCCACACCATAGCTGGGAGCAAAGAACCTCCCACAGGTGATGGATGTTAGCACTGAAAGTCCCTGGCACACTCAAGCAGGGAGATTGTTAAACGTTCAACAATGGTGAACTGGGGTGAGAAACTGGTGTTATTAGCAGCATCTCAGGGGGTTGAGAGTATCAGGGGAAGTAGTAATTAACAGAACTATGGAATGCACTGACTGTTGCTGAATGTGCTGTAGCCTATTCAAGTTGACATGAAAACTTAAGGTTATAAATCCCAGGAGAAAATGTTTCACAAAGGACATTCTGTTTTCCCAAATTGAGAATGGATACATCAGCCCAAGGACTCAGAGTGGGAGGCACTGTTATAGAAGAGGTTTTTTAATTGCAATAGAATGCCAAGATCCCCCTAAATAGAGACCTGTGGTGGGATTAGCCATCAGCAGGGAGGTGAGTGAAATTATCATAATAGGTGAGTTCATAGCAAATGTATGCCAATATGTAGAGCAGATGTCTCAAGGTTATTGCTTAGTTTATATGATCAAAACAAAGTAAAGTATTTTGAAGGCAGAGCAATAAATATACATGATCTCTGGCCTGGTTACTGGACCTAAGACAGTCACCATGCTTGGAGTTCATTGACCAAAAGAAAGGCTGGGTTCCCATGAGGAAGGACCCTATAGCACCATGGAAAATGGATTGATAATGCCCCTCACTCTTCTGCAAAGGAGCACTTATACATTGGGGAGTAGAATTACATGGACATTTGGAGGTCTGATGAGCAAACAGCCTGTGTTGGAACAATTCTCAGAGACCAAAATACCATCATGTCCAAGGAATCAGGTCAACAACGGAGTTGACCCAGGTCTGGCTTATTGTGGATCTGTACACTGGGTCCTAGGGGTCATTTTCCTGGTCCCAAAATGTAACATTGGCATTGACACAACTGACTGTTGGCACAACCACCATATTGGTCATTGCCCTCTGGTGTAAGAATGTTTGTGGTGCCAAAGGCCAGGGGAACCCTATAACATTGCCCCCCACCCCACCCCATAGCCCAGATAGTAATGTATATATGCTAGTAACCGTGGAAGAATGGATGATATTAGTCCTACTTTTAAAGGCATAAAAGATGCATGAGTGATGGTTACCACCAAATCCCTATTTCATCTAACTGCCTTCACTCTATCAAAACCAGGGGGATTTTATAGACGATGGTAGACTTCCACAAATTCTACCATTATGATTGTGCTGCTGTGCCAAAAGGGTTAACATTTTAGAGTCTGTGAGATATGACATGTGTTCATTGATCTGCTGAACATAATTTTCTATTCTTTCATAAAGGGGGATTAGACAGAACATTCTCAGGGCTCAGTTTCCAGAGCCAGCCAAGGGCAGTCATGAAAACAGGCCCTTTGTGGGAATGTGCAAGATTTGAACAACCCAGGCCTGCAGAGTTAACCCTTTCACACACATGCACACAAAGCTTTGGAAGGACATGATGACAAGTGGCTCACAAACTCAAGGATGAGGGTCCTGGTCAGTCTTTGAGGAAAGTCATTTGGAAGAGATGAGGTGCTAGCCAGAGGTCGTGGAAATAGAGGCTGGAGAGTCAAGGATGGAGAGGACGCGCGTTGGTGCTGACCTCAAGTCCAGCTGCAGTGGTAGGGACTTTCCTTCATCCCACTCACCTTCCTCTTACAAGTTTTCCCAGGATAAGAAACCTCCAAGAGTTTCAAATAGGGTGGACTTGAGCAGTGCGAGGGGTGGACTGCATGGATGTGGATGTCTAAGGTTGGCAGCTGTCCCCACTCTCTCTGAAGGGAGCCTACTCCTCCACTCTCATGTCCCTCCCTGGGAACAGCCCCCATTTCATTGGCTGATTTAAGGGTAAAAGGCCTGCCTCCTTGCATCACTTTGGGACAACTCAGATGCACTATGGTATCTCCAGAGTTTCTCAAGGAGTCAATAGCAGCCTCCATGCCAACTTCAGCACAGCTCAACATCTCCCTTTGCACAATCCTGCTTTCTTCATTCTATTAGGGAGTCATCCCCCCAAAATCCCTGCACACAAATGTGTCTGTGTTCCAGGGAATGGGCTGAAGGCACCTACAGTCAGGTAATCACATGCACTATGCCTTTCCTAGTTTAGGATCTTGACGTAGGACGAAATATCCTTCTTTTATTTAGAAGAGTAATTGGTGAAGAAATCAGGAAGCTGTACGTCAAGGGAAAGTGTTTAGTGAACAGAACTTAAAAAGAGCTTTTAGAAGTTTGATCCAATAATTTAAAAACAATCAGAAAGGAAAAAAAAAGGAATTCCATTATTACTTATTTCCTCTTACTGGTGCAACAGAAATATATTAAAGACAAATAAAATGTGTTCATGTCTCCACAATATGTCTTAGACCTCGAAATCATAGTTATCATACTGATCATTATGAAACAAGCATAAGATTTACAAGCCAGGAACACTGACTTTGATAATCATGAATATCTATTTATGCTTCAACTCATAAAACAAAGAAAATTGAAATGAATTTTTGTAGGTATGGTATATTTATTACTTTCAGTGTATTTGATTACCTAAGTGCCTCAGCATTTAAGAAGGAAAATGTATTTGATGAAATAAATGGCATGTGTCTCCCCAGAAATACTACATCCTTGTTGTTCTCCCTTTTTGTGGGGCGAAAGCAACTTTCTCATGGGGAGATAAACAGACTCCTTATTAGAGAAATTGTCCAACAGTGCCAGCAGCCGGCTTTGGTGGTCTGTGGGAATTTGGGCTCCTTGTGTTATGAGAAGCTCAGTTTGTCACACCCCTCCCACATCCTGGTCCAGATGGTCACTGATCAGAATTTCTTTTGGACACCCTTACTTATCAGTGCTCTATGTTTGTTACTGATATTATGAACCAATTCCTATTCTCCCAATAAATTATTTTTCTGCTTCATTTAGATGGCGTCAGTTTATTTTGGGTACAGCCATAACAACTGAGAGTCTATACATAACTCAGAGATCTGTACAATTTAGGCAAACAATTTAATTATATGCTTTGGAACAGAAATGGATTTCAAATAACATAAGATATTATTATTCCCATATTTATATCAGTTGCCAAGACCCAGAGATATTCAGTGACTAATTTTTGGTAATTTCTCCCACAATAATTATGAAAAAGCACAGTGTTTTAGTGCAGTTTGTTGTGTCATTTTAGAGCACCTATTACACATACTCAGTTGTAGCATTGCTTATTCAGTGTGACAAATTTGTGCTTAATATGACACATGTATTTGTCTGGATATTGCTAAGTACTTAAAAACCCTCATGCCTTATATGTACACTCAGCTATTTTATAGTGCAAATTAGAATTTGATCTAACTGTCTAAATCTTCCTGGACAGTTTGATATTTATCTTCCTACAATGCACACTTGGACAACTTCCCATGACAGAACAGAGTTGTGATCAATGATGTACAAACTTAACCATTTTTACTGGCTGTGAATGTCCATGCTCTCCAAAACAGCAATGTGATATCTATTTACTAGTTCATTCAATGTCAACAAAATTAGAAACAGTAATACTATCTTTCATGTGATACATAGATCACTTTTCAGAAGGTTTGTAGTTTATTTTAATTAGCGCTTTTTCTTTCTTAAACCTATTTTTCTTTATCCTTTATGAGAAGTAAATAAGGGACATTTTGCAAATTGTCTGAACAGAAATATGTAGAGGATAGCACATCATCCATGTTGGTTTTAAATGTGTTGTCCCAGTTGGACATTCTTTTCTTGTATCATCAAACAAAAAGTACTGTTAACCCAACTTAATGCCAGGACAAAAAACTAATGAAAATTTGGCTCTAATTGATTTTAACATTTAGATATTGAAAAAAACAAACAAACAAACAAAAAACCATGAACCAGCAAACAATCAGGTAAAAATTAGTTTCATTTAGTCATAGGTATAGCAAATTATACCATTTCTGCTCTTAAACAAATATATAGTCCTCATTGCTTAGCATAGGAGATGCATGGATTCAGGATTCAGAACAGGAACTATTGCATGGGTCAGGTTATGTGCTGGGTGTTGCTGAAGCAGAAAGTGGGAAGATAGTTTATGCCTTGATGGAAGCTTTAATTGAATGTGTGAGAGAAACAAGTAACTCAATAAATTGTGGGTAGTATTATCCTAGGAGGGTGAACCATAATAAACTAGCAAGGGAAGGTAGGAATAGCATGGTGGAAGGGATAGAGCAGAGCGAGACAAGACAATAAAGAAAATATTTCCCACTCAAAATGAGCCTGCAAATCAACATTCCTAAAATTATGCAGAATCGAATGCAATGAAAGTAAACCAAGAAAGCAACAATATGACAAGAAAGTATATGAGATAAAATTAATTTTATTGAGTCATCCAATCAAGACTTCATAACAACCATGGTTAGAATGTTCAGAGACAAATGAAGGAATTATCAATAAAAGGGCAGAAGTAAAGCAAGAATAGGTTGATGTAGAAATACACTAATTAGAAAACCTAATAAAAAGATGGCCCCTGAAATTTTAGAAAGTCTCAATCGACAGGATAAACTTAAACTGAAATAGTTAAGAAAGAAGTAGTAAATTGAGAGAAATATGGTATAATTCATTCAAAATGCAGTATAGACACATGATTAAAATTAAAACTATACCTACATAGATAAATTTATATAAAAGTTTGAAAATGTATACACATAGAAACATGCATACATGTGGTTGAAAGGTGAAAAATTATGTGGGAAAACTCAATATTTCTCTAACAAGACATCCAGAATAGAGAATAGAAGGAATGGTGGATGAAGTAGATTAAATTATTGTCCAGCACCTACTCACTCTATCTCATCTCCAACCTTTCATGGTCCAGTCTATTAACGTTCATTTTAGGCACATGATTTGTTTGGCAGGTGGAATATGGGAAGAAAATGAATAGTTCTAAGTCTAGACCTAAAAAGGCATCGCAGAGTTCCAATAACACCCCTGCGAATTTCCATTCAACCAGAAGAGGAAAACATGCCCTCAGTAGCCTGCTGATCTCAGAAGGATGATAGGATGTTCATGAAAAGGACCCGAGCCAAACCCATGGCCTGGGGACAAGTCAAGATCAGCCAAACTCCTGCCAACCTGCAGCCCTACCCTGAAACAGCCTCTTTAGCCAATCTGCAAATACACAAGCAAGAAATAAATGCTCACCATTTTATGTCACTGAATGTTGTGTTGTACATATGTGTTTTGTTATGATGATTTATTGTGGGTAAAAGTAAAACTTTGGTGCTGGTAAGGCAGAGTAAAAGCAAGGATCCACTGAGACGATATTACTGTCATCAACTGTGTCACTTACTACAGAGCCTCAACATATATAAAACAAAGACCAAATGGAAGAATCATTGAATAGATTATTTGTGTAACTAAATTCAGTACTACAATATAATGGATGCTTATAAAATAAAGGCCGTATGCAACAAATGAAGATCGTTTATTATTCTTACATAAACTGAAAGCCATTTTGAAAATCTGACCATTTCAAGGAATGAACAGAAATCAGACTATGCCACAGAAATGGTTTTATAAATAATCAATATAAAGATATTTTTAAAAATCTTATACATTTGGAAAAAGAGAAGTATTTTTAATCCAAAGTTTCAGGAAATGTCAGCTTAAGAGTTACAAAATATATTGAAATAAATGAAAATAAGAATAGCTGTGAAGTAAAAGGAAGGAAAACACAAGCAATACAGAAAATAATGAAATATAAAATAAAAAAATAAAACAGCAAGCTATATCAAAGAGTCATTTCTTTGATAAAACTAATTTAACAGACAAATCTCTAGCAAAACTGATCACAAAAAAAGAGAAAAATCAGAATCAAGTTTTATCAGCAACATAGGGAGGTTTATGGCATTATCCATAATGACATACTAAAATAAATGTTTTGAGCACATTTGAAACCCAAGCTGACATGAATAGTTTTATAGTACATTAGCAAAATTGACACAAGGTAGAATACACAGCCTAGTAGAATTAACAACCACCAATTAAATCGAAATAACAATTAAAAGTATCCCCCCTCAATGCAGAGACGGTAAACTGAGTCTACGAAATAGCTTATAGGGACACTAAAGGTATTTAATTTACATAAGGAACAATGCTCAAATTAGAGTAAATCCTTAGTTTTTTGTATCTATGAATAATATTGATAGTGCCACGAATTCCTAGAATTTGCCCCACTTTACCTATCATTTCCACCAGTGTTTTATGATCCCTGCTGGAATTTCTGCCTCATGCAAGTCCACCAAGTCCTACTGTGTATGTCCCTTTGCCATGAAGACATCAGTGCCCTGAACCTCCGCAGGCTCCTGTGTTGTTCTACGTCCCTGCCTCTGCCGGCACTGCGTCTTGTAGGGGCACGTTTTATCTCCCCAAGTAGGCTGCAGACTGTATGTGACACGCCCCCTCTCCCCGGTGCCCCTGTGGGAGGAGAGTGGGGGTCTACCCCGTGCTGAAGAGACGCGCTGGGTGCTGTCCCTCTCTGGTGCACCCAGCACTGTAAGCTGCCACCTTGCGGAAGTGAATCCAGAATAAGGTCTGGGCAAGCCCTTCACTGCTGACACCAGCTTAACGTGGCTCATCGGTTCAAGGGCACTGAGGACGGGGCGGGGTGGGCGGCAGCAGGAGGAGGAGTCTGCTGCCTGGCTGGTGCCCTGCCGATCTCTCCTCTCCTGACCCAGCGCTCGGGTCTCCACCGGCGTGGGGCTGCTAAATATAAGACGCCCCCTGGGTCCCGGGTCTCATCAGGACCTTGCAGAGTTCCTCCCACCCGCAGTCTCTCCCACCTCACTAAGAGCTCCTCTTTTCAAAGAGAAATAACTGTTAGAGAAACAACTGAAGGAAAAAACATAGGTGAGTGACCATAGCCTGGCTGCGCAGACACATTTTTTCTCTGAGCTTTAGGTTTGCTTCAGGTGGAATAAGTTGTGTGAATTGTTAGTAGTTGAAAGTGCTCTTTCTTTCCTGAATAAATATGCAGTCTGGTTGCATTTTTGTTTGTCATAGTATTCTATTGTAAGTGTGCGTGTACGTCTAAAGTTCCCCTTCTTGGTTGTTAATTTCCTAACCCCGTCTCCCAGTTGCTCTTGGCAGCTCACAGGCACGGGTCTCCTGGGAAGGCATGGCTTCGGTGCCGTCCGCTGGGTGCCTACTGGCCAAGAACCAGTACTATCGAAGTAAGTGTCTCATCAGAGAATCCCTGAGACTTAGACAGGAGGGACGTTTGCATGATTTTGTACCATGTGCTCGTACCTGAAGGCAGAGAACTGAGGGCTGTTTGTGAAGGGAAGGAATCAGGACAGGATGCCCCGAGATCTGAACCAGGACTCCCCAGTCCCATCTCCTTGTTTTAACCAGGTCACCTGATGCAGATGGAGCCATCAACACCGACGAGAAATTTGAACCAAGCTTACAGTTCATAATTATGTTTTATTTCATGCAACTCATTCTGCAGGATGCATTCAAAACTGATCATCGTACATGCATAAAATATTATTCCTTAGAAAAGAAGGGGTAGCATAACTCTGTTTCAAGGATTTTCTAATTTCCATTTTCTATAGACCACTGTCTATCTGGCTGGTTTTCTTTTTATTTATATATCCACCTGGGCACATTCGTGAATGACTAGGAAATTGTAGCAATTTTTTAGACATTGAAATGAAAAGTCTAGATATTGAGCGTTTCAGAAAAATTGCATTTATTGAGAGTCTTTATGCTAGCAACATGTAGAAAACTCTTACTTCAGGATTGTAGCATGGGAGTTGGGAAACTCTAATGATAAATTCTTTTGATAAAAAGATTACAAAGAACGCCTACTCATGAAAAAAAAGATTAAAAAGAGGATAAATAGCTCCCTTACTTAGTGATCTTATAACAATGGAATATATTATTCTGATCTTTAAAAGAGTCATAGGTTTAAAAATACAAGTCTAATAAGAAGACTAAAGTGTTTATTTCTTTTAAAATAATTCCTTAATTTCTAAATGTGATAACTTTTGTTGGTATTTAAGCATCTATTAAAATTCTATCATGTCTCTAATGTAGTACAATAATAGCCATCCTTGCTTTTTTATTCTTAAATTTTTAAATTTGATGACATTTATATTACATTTGAAATTCTGTATGTCTATATCTAGCGATATCTATGCAGAGAGAGGGATATTATTTGATGTTGCTTAAGCGTGCACTTATGTGCTGAGAGAGAGAGAGAGAGAGAGAGAGATTTTATCCTGAAAAGATAAGTGACTTAGTAGTAGAAAAGATAATATGCCTTAATCTGGAAGCTTTTACATCCATTAATAATTTGATCAATTTTTCAGTTCATTAATTCATAAGCTTGGAGTAAATTCTTTTAAACCATGCTACTTGAGAGTTTATGTATGAATAATGTGCAAGTGTCTGCATTGTTGGTTATGGTTTATTTTTAAATACTTGTGTTTCCTACAGAGTCCAGTATTTCTTCACTTAGTTCTTGTTCTGGCTCTGATACAGTTACCTTCATAGATCATGACAAATCCCAGCAAGGTATTTAGTTTCTATTCAGCATCACCCTCATTATTTCCCTTTGTTTTAAACTCTCAAATGTATTTGATAAGGGAGAAAAACATATTTTATTTCATAGGGTCACCTGATGTAGCAGAAACCACCTGGTGGTTTAAGTTCTTTTTCTCTTCTGAACCCGTGCCTTCAAATGTGGGAAGCAAAGATCTGTCTGCTAGAGGGTGAGTTTTAGACTTTTCTGATGAGGGCTTTAATTACTACATCCATTGCTTCATTCAGTAAGTAAGGAAAGCCTTATATTTGTTTCTTGAAGGCTTTCATATAAAGCACCCTTAAAGAAATGGAGAAAATGATTGTTCCTTCATTTTAATTTAATCACTAATGTGTGGTTGAGAAGTCATTTGCCAATTTTATCAGTTTAGGATGGAAGGGATTGGGAGTCAGAGGCAAGGTTCTATATTGGGTTTTTTCAATAACTTCAGAAAAAAAATGAGAATTATCTAATTTTTGTCCTGGGCTCAAGTTTCACTGTTGTTTTTGTTTAGCTTCTGCAGTGATGTCAAATATTAAATAAAAGATTGGAATGAAAGGGTTTATCTAAAACCATTTCCAAAAATGTCCAATGCTAATATATCACAGTTCTTATTCTAATGTTTCTGAGAAAGTTCTTATTTGGGGCTTGTTAGACATTTTACTATTGACTTGCTACTAAATGGGATCCAAAGAATATATGTTAATGGAGTTTATAAATTCTGATGTTAAGACAATGGTTTTGATGAGTTTCTACTAATTTTGAATTAGAATCAATATTTTAAATATTTCTAATCAAAGTACATTGTTGAAAAGATCTTTTATTTACCGTCTTTAACAAGTGCGTTGATTTATGTAGAAAAGTATTTCATTTTTTTTTCTACTTTGACTATAAGGTCAGCCTGAATTACCAATAAGCGTTTTTGCAGCTAATCATCTGCATTCCAATTCAATGAACATATTGTTAATAGTTGAATGTTTTCTACAGCATGCATAGTTGATTCTGACAATCAAGTGGACTTTTTGTTATAATTGCTGTGGTGCTACATAGCCGTCAGCACTCAAGCTCCTCCAGATGATTCTTTGGCATCGTGAGAAGGCAAAACCTGCCTGGGATCTCACTGATGAGTCAAGATCACAGCATCTGCAAATAGAGCAAAAGTTCGTGCCATTTTGCTCAACATTGTAAGAATGTCACTGCTAGCATCATCAGCTACAGAGAGAGCATTTGAAAAGTTGCCCTTGGGAACACATGCCCTATAAAGTGAAAACCATCTTCAAACATAGTGATTTATGTTAAGTATTGGTGACCCATATTGCTTTTTTTTTGAACTCTTTTATTGTATAGTATAACATATATACAAAGCAAAGAAATAAAGCAGCAATAGTTTTCAAAGTACTCTTCAACAAGTGGTTACAGGACAGATCCCAGAGTTTGTCATAGGCTACTATACACTCCTCTCAGACTTTTCCTTCTAGCTGCTCCAGAATATAGGAGGTTAGAATGCTTAAATATTTTTTTTATCACCACAATCTACTTTTTTTCTTTCTTTTTTGTGAAAAATAACATGTATACAAAAAAGCTATAAATTTCAAAGCACAACACCACAATTAGTTGTAGAACATATTTCAGAGTTTGACATGGGTTACAATTCCACTATTTAAGGTTTTTACTTCTAGCTGCTCTAAGATACTGAAGACTAAAAGAGATATCAATTTAATGATTCAGCATTCATATTCATTTGTTAATTCCTATCTTTTCTGTATAACTCCACCATCACCTTTGATCTTTCCATCCCTCTCTTTAGGGGTGTTTGGGCTATGACCATTCTAACTTTTTCACGTTGGAAGGTTCTGTCACTAATATGGGGGAGGGAGATGAAATTATCTGATGTTCTGGAGAGACTGGGCCCTCTAGATTTCAGGATTTATCTGGTTCAGGGCCCCATCTGGAGGTTGTAGATTTCTGGAAAGTTATTCTAGTACATGGAACCCTTATGGAATCTTATCCATTGCCCTAGGTGTTCTTTAGGATTGGCTGGAATGGTCCTGCTTGGGGTTTGGCAGTCCATATTGTTTTTATCAGAGAAATTGTCAGACTCATTTTTAGGTCTGTTCAATGATTTAGTATGCCTCAAAACTGAAACATTTATATTTGCCCATGATAACTGGCTAAAGGCATTTAATTCAGAGGTCAAAGCAAAGAGTTGTGAAAATTGTACTGTGACCTGTGATGGTCGGAAACACCAAAAATATTAATAAATTATTTAAGAATAATTTCTAACATTGGAACATGGAAAATTGTGATGATGCAATTTTGAGTGAAAAATTCAGGATAATCTATTATATATAGCATGTGATTTCAATTGTATTAAAAAGTATATGTGCATTAGTGTAGTTTGGAAGGAAATAATTAAATGGTTGTATCTAGAGATGGAATTTGGGTTATTTTCTTCATTATATTTTCTGTATTTTTCAAATTTTCTAATATGACAAATTTTTGTATATAATTAGAAAACAATAAATTTTATTATAAAAAACAGCATTGATATAAAATTTCTGAATGTGTGCATTTCTTTACTTAGGTAGAATATTCCCTCCCTTCCTTAGTATTTGGATAGATAACGCTAAATGAGCATGAATTGAAAGTTTATATACATTTACTATATAAAAGTATATATATATATAATTATGTATAGTTATCCAAAAATTTCTCTCTTGGGTAGATAATCAATAGTGAAGGTTAATATGCTAGAAGGGGTTTATAACTCCAAATACTTTGAGATGTGCTGTGATTATTCTATTGAAATATTATGAAATGTTTTTTGACTTGATTTGGATTTCTGTATGATATATAACAGGAATTTGACCATTCATGCTAGGGTCTTCTGAAATGATACATTGAGATCCCCTACTTAAATTTTGAATATATAGTTTTTATGTCAGGTTCCAAATTATTGGCCCTTATCTTTTGTAAGTAAAGCCACCAGCATCCAATCCACCACATTTTCACTAGAATAAAAGTTCTCTAACTGGAATTTAGGCCTACTTGGTGCTTCAGATATTTCTGTGGACCTTGAGTTTGTAGGAATCAAGGCTGCAGAACTCCAACTGGTTTTTAAATAGTGATGATGACAAATAATTGGTCAGAGTGAATGGAGTGAAGCTGAAATTACAACTCATAGAAATTTTAGAAATATAAGAATTCATCATTTATCCAAACTTCCAACGGTCTACTCTACCTTAATGTGTCAAATCAAAACTCATGAGATAATACCTCACGATGCCCATAGCAGCATGTTTAGTTTGCTAGCTGCTGGAATGTGATATACCAGAAATGCAATGGCTTTTAAAATGGGGAATTTATAAAGTTGCAAGTTTACAATTCTAAGGCCAAGAAAATGTCCCAAAGCTAGTCTATAAAAATGTCCTTATTAAAGTACCAATAAGAGGTTACTTTCACTCAAGAAGGCCGATGAAGTACATGGTTTTTCTCTTAACTGGAAAGGCATATGGCAAACATGGTGATGTCTGCTACCTTTCTCTCCAGGCTTCTTGTTTCATGAAGCTCCCACAGGGGTGTATTCTGTCTTCATCTCCAAAGGTCTCTGGCTGAGTAGGCTCTCTGCTTCGTGACTCTTTCCAAAATGCTTCCTCTTTGAGAAGATTCCAGCAAACTAATTAAGACCTTCCTGGAAGGGATAGAGTCACACCTCCTTCCAATCAAAGATTAATACCCACAACTGGGTGAGTCACATCTCCATGGAGATAATCGAATTAAGTTTTCAGCCTACAGTATTGAATACAGATTAAAAGAAACAGCTGCTTCCATGAGATGGATCAGGATTAAACATGGCTTTTCCATGGTACATAATCCTTTCAAACCACCACACAGCATTTTTTCTCCCAGTGAATGGCAGGTCCAGCAAGTAACAGTTATCCCTGATAGCTTCCCTCATATCCAATCCAACAACCAGTACTTTAAAATGTTTAATTCTTTAGTAGTTCTTGGATCCATCTACTTCTTTCCTTTTCCACCACCACTCCTAAATCAAAGCCTCCTTCACATACACACCCCCATAGTCCCATAGTCCTAAGAGGTCTTGCTCTCCCTAGCTTCCTGAATACTACATCAGCCTTCCTTTCTCACTGATTAATAGCTTTCCCCATTACACTACAAACTACATGAAAGCAAGGTCTGTGCCTGCTTTAATCAACTGTTTTATATACTTTTTAATAGACTAGATATTCAATGAATATTTATCAATCGAGTAAGTTAATGAATGAATGTAATTTATTTCAAATTCCTCTTTGATAGAAGAAGCAAGGATCACAACAAAAATGGGGAGAGCTAGATGCATATAAAATGACTAAGAAGGCTTCTGATCTATTTCTGACGCATGCTTGGTGATGGTGAGGTGTACAGGAGAAAAAGCTTTGTCATTTGTTCCTGTGGTCAATAAGGAAATTTTCACTTAGGATTACTTAGGGATTTGATGATGTGACCAATTTAATAATAATATTCACGAATTAATTAATGCAGCAAACATAGACCTTTTTTTTTTCAGCCAGAACTGGTCCCTCTTTCACGAAACAAAACCTAGTCCTAGGAAGCAGACACTAAACCAATAAACAAGTAAAAATATTATTTTTAGAATAGTGATAAATGCGGTAAAGAAAATAAAACAAGGTGCTTTATTAGAGAATGCAGTAGAGAGAGGACTGCTCTATTTGTGTGCCTAGGAAAGTGCTCTTGGAGAGTGCAGCATTTGAGCTGAGCTCTGGAAGATGGGTAGAACCAATTTTGTGATAAATACTCTATACAGAAAACATAGTGAGTGCAATTTACCATTCTTCTACATAGAGTCTCCTGCTCTGTCCTTGTCAATGAACAGCTGCTTTGAAAGAATTTGGCAATCTCTATATGGAGGTCGAGTTGTCTAAAGCTTCTGTTCCAAAGCTACATCCAGGATGAAAAATGGTGGGGTTTGGGGGTTATGCACTTTCTCCTTATAGACCCCTCATGGGGACCTCTGCATTGCCCAAAGTCACTGTGCACAGCGATGTGAATATAAGGTAACCCATCACCTGTCACAGTTCCCAGATGCAGAGACCCGACAGTGCCTTGTCTGTTGAGAATGTTTTGAGCAACAGAAGTAGGCTGTCCTTAGAGGAGGTGGGGGTAGGGGTCAGGGGTGGTCTCCAGGGACTCTCCAGTCCCAGAAATAATTTCCTAAATTGACAAATCACTAATACAGTGCATCAAATAACTTTTATTCAAACTTTAAACATATTTTAATTAAGTTGATTATATCCAAGTATTTATTTCATTTGTGCACAAAATGATTTGTTATAGTTTTATCTAAGTAGATTAGATATAAAATTTTTGCACCAATATTTTTAATCAGGCATATTGCAATTTATTTGCCTCTAGATAATAAAACCAAAATATACTGAATGCTTTGCACTCTAGTAATTATTTGACTAACAGCCAGCTGGAATGTAAACTTCATACATATATTATCCTTTTATCATGTCTAGTAGACGTTTTTAAAGTAATGACTGCATTATTGATTAGAACTAAGCTTTCTATGTCTATACACTACAAAGGTTAGAATTTTGAAATTTCTCTGCAAGGATATCTGGCAAATACTTTATTTTAAAATAAAAATATCTCTTATGAAATATGCCTGGGAAAATATTTGTGCAACCTGAAAAAGCAAACTTAATGTGCCACTACTTTTAAATTTCATGCTGAATTTCACTGTGAAAAAAAGAGAGAAAAAAACCCATGAAGTCAACTGATCATTTTGTTTTGTCCTTTTTCATCCTAGATGGATTTCAAATATCCATTTATTTTCTGCTACAGTTGATATTGTCTCACATACCGAAAGAAACTGTATTGTTTTCTCTCTCAAACTTCCTCATGTTTGGCTGCCATTTGTTGCACTTGCCTGAGTCAGAGACAAATTTGAGTCCGTTCGATAGTGAATGCAGGATCTCTCTTGGTCCTGCATTCTGGCTTCCACAGCAGTAAGGATTCCAATTTGAAAGCAAAATTGGCTTCATTTAAAGCAGCAGTCTAAGTTGGAATAAGAATTTTGAGATCTTTAGAGGCGAATTAACATTTCTTATACATATTTTAAATGTCAGTCAATTGGTAACTGTTAAGTTACTTCTAATTTGACAATTATTCTCCTTTCAAATGGCACCTTTTTAACACTAGAGCCATCCTTACTTTCACAGTTGCAGAAGATATTAAATTCTAGACTGTCAAATCTCTCTCCAGTTAACTGTTTTTATAAGTTATTGCAATGCTAAGCGAAATATACCTTGCATTTCTTCAAAAGGGAAAAATGACTTTTCCCTAATGCTAAACAACTAAATAGCTAAAACAAATGAAAACCAGGTAACACAGAGAGAAAGCTGGTAGTGTGCACAGCACTACCCCAAATCCATAAGAGCCTTGGTTGTTGCTGTAAGAGGACTCCATCTATGTCTGCAAAGCTGCAACTACAATTCTCAAAGTCTGGTATGCTTACCACTCATGTGGGGAGTTTGCTAAAATGAAATTCGAAATCACTGGTCCTGAGCCACAGTCTAACAATTTCATTCTCTAATAATGGCTCCCAGGGATTTGGTTGCATTTGTGTGTCAAATGTTGATTTCCTCTTATGTGTAAGCACTGCTTTGTTAGTCACCCATGGACAAACTGCACCCATCCTCCTCCCCAAGCTACTCTGCTGAACTGTGATGGTAATTTTAGTGGCTAAAACACAATCGAACTGCAAGAGTGAGTGAGTACTTTTGCATACAAAATCATGCTGTATACTGAGGTTATTTCATATGAGAAAGTTAGGGGTTGAGCATGCACAAGCAGACGACACCAAAGACTGGAGGAAGAGATGGAGTTCAAAGGACCATCAAATTCTGTAGATAGTTTTCTTCTACATCCTCAAATGCTAATGTCCATAGAAAACTGATGGTATTAAACTGCACTTCTTGTGGCTTTTCTATTCCTAACTCATCTGTGAACTATCTTAAAGAGAAATGCAGTCTAAAAGGGTGAGGATCATTTTTTTAAAAGTATCTCCATCGCACACCTGTAATACAAAACTCATACTATGCTTATCTGAAAATAGTATATATTTTTTCATACGTGATTCTGCAATAGGCACTGTGGTGAAATAAATACAGAACACGGGCCTGTAAGTAATATTTAATTTTCAAAACTATAGCTCATGAATTAAATCATTGTAACTTAAGCGAATTACCTGAGTGAAGATACTTGCTGATTTTGCTGTTAAGTTAAGCAATATCCAGGGGGTATGATTTGCTTTATTTATTCAGTAATTATTTGTTGATTATCTGTTCAGACATTATGCTGGAATCCAACGTTTTCATATTCCCATTTTACCTCGTATTATTCAGAGTTCTCCAGAGAAACAGAAGCAACTGTATACACACACACCACACACACACACACACACACACACACAATTATTTATTTATATAAATAAACACACATACATGTAAACACACCTATATAATTATATATACATATATATGTAACTGCATATAGTTATATGAAAACACACTGATATAATTATATATATAAATACATAATAATATATACATATATACAAATAATTATATAGGTGTGCTTACATGTATGTGTGTTTATGTTTTGTATGTGTATACATAAAGAGATTTATTATAAGAAATTGTCTAATCCAACCATGAGGACTAACAAGTCCAAATTCGGTATGGCAGGCTGCCAGTTAGAAGCTCCACATAAGGTGACAATGCTGAAGTCTTTATCCGCCATGGAGAAGCTTGCAGGCTGGATATTCTGGCACAAACCAATGTTAAAGTTGAAGTAGAAATTCTTGTGGTCTTTGAAACCCTCAATTCTACCTTTTAAGATCTCAAACTGATTGGATAAGAGACTACATGTATTGCGGAGGGCAATGTCCTCTGTTGATTGGAAATTCCTTCAACTGATGTTAGATGCAGTCAACTGATTATCGATTCAAATCTCTTCCATGAAATAGCCTCACAGTAACAAGTAGGCTAGGATTGCCATCACCTAGCCAAGTTGACACACGTATTAACATCACGTAGAAGGAGAGAGAACACCCTACCTATGACTCAAGGTCAGGCAGATAATTGCACTTGTTCTACAAAGAAAGAGCGGAGGGAATGAACAACCCCTAAAAGCTGCTCAAAGACATTTGCAGATGGAGAAAAAGTAGAAGGGAAGAATAACTAGTATACCACAGTCAAAAATAACCTCCATCCCTTAAACTTAAAGAAAGAAAAGTAATATTATTTAAAGTAACTTTAAAGAGGGAATAAAAATTAAGCTATGCATTTATGAGTTTTACTATTGCATGCTGTTTTATATCATGCGTTTTACAGTTTAAGAATTACGTTTAAGAAAATTCAAATTAGCTTGCATTCTTCATAAAAGTATAATCTCGAAAGCACATCATGCTCACCTCACAGTTCTTAAAAATGGAAGAAAATTTAGAACCAAATACAAGAAGTGATGTGTAAAGTATTTATGCTTTTATTTTTGACAGTTTTGTCAATTGATCTAATTGTTTACAGGGCACTCTGTTCAAGTCTGTATTGAAAATTTAGAAACTTTGTAGAACTTGAAAGTACTTCATCAAAACTAAGAATTATATAGATGAACATTGCTCTTATTAGAGTCAATGCAATGCTATGCTCTCCAACAGGCCCACAAGTGCTTGTGTGAAATTAGGAGGTCACTTGGCTTTTTCGGAGAGAAGGACCTGAGAAGGTGTGAGTCTGAAGGTGTGCAAAGACATGATACGCTGTTGTAGACTAGAGTCTCACCACCCTCCCCCTGTCTACATGGGGCATGACTCCCAGGGGTGTGGACCTTCCTGGCAACGTGGGACAGAAATCCTGGAATGAGCTGAGACTCGGCATCAGGGGATTGAGAAAAACTTCTTGATCAAAAGGGGGAAGAGTGAAATGAGACAAAATAAAGTGTCGATGGCTGAGAGATTCCAAACAGAGTCAAGAGGTTATCCTGGAGGTTATTCTTACGCATTAAATAGATATCACCTTGTTAGTCAAGATGTAGTGGAGAGGCTGGAGGGAACTGCCTAATAAAATGTGGAGCTGTGTTCCAGTAGCCATGTTTCTTGAAGATGATTGTATAATGATATAGCTTTCACAATGTGACTGTGTGATTGTGAAAACCTTGTGTCTGATGCTTCTTTTATCTACCTTATCAACAGACGAGTAAAACATATGGAATAAAAATAAATAATAGGGGGAACAAATGTTAAAATAAATTTAGAGTGAAATGCTGGTGATCGGTGAGGGGGAGGGGTGGGGGGTATGGTATATATGATTTTTTTCTGTTTTCTTCTTATTTCTTTTCCTGAATAGATGCAAATATTCCAGGAAATGATCATGATGATGAATATGCAACTATGTGATGATGTTGTGAATTACTGATTACATATGTAGAACGGAATGATCAAAAGTTACGAACGTTTGCGTTTGTTTGGTGTTTTTGGTATTTTAAAGAAAATAAAAAAAATTATGCCATTGGCATACATACTCAAAGAATGGTTATTCTTAAAGTGTATGCCTATGCTACTTATATTAGCTACATGAATATTAAAATTGCTAAGCATCCTTCTATGTGAGGCACCTGGGGACATTCTAAACAGCTGGAATAATCAGCTTGTCAAATTTGAAATTGGGGCATATATTAGAAACAGCAATGGATTTTTGTTAAAAAGAGAATGAGATAAATATTTAGAAAAATGATTTAGGATAAACAACACATATAGTACATATAGTATATATTACAGCTATTCATAAGTTGATAATTTGAAAAATATGCCTCTTGCTCCCTTTTCCTCTCGAATACAGTTCCCATTCCCCTAATAACAATTGTTACTAGATGCTCATATGTGCATCAATTGATATGCTTGACAGTTTACAAAAATTACAAAATGTAGACAAAGATATAGATGTGACATAGACAGAGACATAGATTACACCTACATATATTTTTAATAGTAGCATGCCAGGCAAACTATTCTGTGCTTTGTACTTTTGACTTAAAAATAGTTAAGAAACTTCTATATCAATGTTTATAGAGATATCCCATTGTTTCAATGGCTTTTTAATATTCTATTTTGTGGCATTCCTAATTTTTAAAAATAATCTCTTATTGATGGGTTTTTAGTTCATACCACCACTATTTCCTATTACAAAGTATGCTGCAATGAATATCTTTATTCACATTTAATTTCATACACTTATGTACTAAATGATTACTCAGAAGGGTACATACATAGAAGTATAATTCCTGGGTCAAAGGATTAAGTCTTAATTTTGATACACATTCCCTAATTTCCTCTTTAAAAGTTGTGCCAATTAACCCTCCCTGGAGCAATGGAGTGTGTTTGCAAAAGCCTGTTTCACATCTCAGCCAACACCACATGTAATCAAGGCGGACCCTTTTAAGTTTTTTTTTTCCCCTTTTAAATTTTTTTAGGAATAAATAGGATATTTTATTAGTTTCCACTTGGAATTTTTATTATAAATAAGATACTTATTCCTTTTTCATTTGTTTGAGTGGCAATCTCTATTTCTTTTACTGTGAAGTGTCTGTTCACATCTTTATGGGAGCAATTTATATTTTTAAGAACATGTCTTTTTATTTGTCAAATGTTTTGTTGTTTTCTCAGGTTATTATTATTATTTTTTTTATTTATGGTGAATTTGGCCATAAAGAATATTTTTTTAAGCAACAAAATATGTCCATATTTCCTTTGTTGACTTCTGGATGTTGTTTCATACATGCAAAACCTTTCCTACTTAGAATATTATTTTAACCATCCCTTTTTTTGTCTAATACTTTTATAGTCCATTTCCAATATCATACTTTGTCTGTAAGAAATATAATGAAGGATCCCAACATATATTTTTCCAGATAACTACTCTGTCATCCCAACATAATTTGTTGAATAATACATATTTTCTCCAAGTAGTTGAAATGGAGCCTTTACTATTTTTTGTGATGTATTTGGATCTACTTGGGGGCATTATTTTTCATCTTCTTCATGTGTCTGACTATTCATACAAGAAGAGCCATTAATTACCAAAGCTTTTAATTCATATTAAAATTTGGAAGGGCTAGTTTACCATCATTGCTTTTTTTTATATCTTATCATTTTGAAATAACTTAAGATTCACAGGAAGTTTCAAAAATAATATGAAGTGGTCCCATGTACCTTTCACCCAGTTTCCATCAATGGTTATATCTGACATATTTGTACCACGGTATCTACACCTGGACATTGAAATTAGTACAATGCGTTTGTGTGTAGATCTTCGTCATTATATGACATATGGTGGTAGATTGAATTGTGTTACCTCAACAAAGGACGTGTTCTTAATCTGCGTTCCTGTGGGTTTGAGCCCATTTGTAAATAATACATTCAAATTAGTTAAGTTGAGTCAGGGTGTAGACTCACTTTGTGTACAGGATCTCGGAACTCAATCAGAAGGGGGCCTTAATCCTTAGGACTGGAAGCCTTATTAAAAGAAGATATTCAGACACAGTGAAAGCAGCCAGAAAACTTAGAACCCAGAAGTCAGAGAAAGCCACCCAACAAGAGCCAGGACACCACCAAGTGAGAAAGGACCACCAGCACCATGATACCACAGTCCTTGGGAAGGAAGTAAGCCCTGTCAGTGTCTCGATGTTGGACCTCTAGGCTCCTAAACCATGAGACCTCAACTCATGATGTTTAGGGCATCCCATCCTGTATTGTCACGGCAGCTTTGCCAAGCTAAGACACATGTACGTTAGTGCAACCATTGCCTCAATCAACATACAGAGCTATTCCACTCCCACAAAGCTTTCCCCTGTGTCATCCTTTATAGACTTACCCACCCCCCACTATCCTTATCCCCTGACAACCACTAATGTTTTTTTCCATTGCTATAATTTTATTATTTTGAAAATATAATCACATAGTATGTGATCTTTCGTGACTGATATTTTTCATTCTGTATAATGCCCTTAAACTCCTTTCATTTTGAGGTATATATATATATATAAAAAATCTCAATAATTTGTTCCTTTTTATTACTGAGTAGAATTCCATTGCAGAGATGTACAGCAGTTTCATCAAACCATTCAGCTAATGAAATATCTTTCATATATTCCTACTTTTTGGCTAGTACAAATAAAGCTGCCATGAAATATAGGAACATTCACATTCAGTTTTTATTGTAGACACAAGTGTTCATTTCTCTGTTATAGTTGTCAAAGTATTGTGATTGCTCAGTCATATGATAAGTATATGTTTAATTGTTTAAAAAACTGCCAAACTTTTTCAGAGTAACTGTTTCATTTTAACTTTCCTCAAACAATTTTTGAGTGATTCACGTTCTCTGAATCTTCACAAGCCTTTGTAATTGCCACTACTTTTTTTTATTACAGCTCTTCTAATAGGTGTGGAGTGATATTTAATGATTATTTCAATATCAATCATAATTTATCAGTCTCAAGAGGAGAAAGAACGTCAGTTGCATTTACTCATATTTTTACTCTTTCCTTTGTTCTATCTTCCTTCCTGACATTTTAAGTTTCCCTCCCTCTTTTATCATTTATTTTCTCTTTTGAGAAACTCCTTTACCCATTCTTTTAGAGTAGTGGCAAATGCTCTGAGAATATGTTATGTTCTCTTCATTCTTGGAGGATATTTTTGACTGGATCTAGAATTCTGAGTTGGCAGCTTTTTTCTTTTAACACTTGATTCATGTTGTATCATTGCTTTTAGCCTCCAGTGGTTTCTGGTAAGACATCTGCCGTCATTTCAATTGTTTGTTTTCTATAGGTAAGGTAGAGATTTTGAGCTTTCTCTTTCTCTTCAGTATTCAGAAATGTGTTACCTTTTAGTGTGGATTGCCTTGAATCTATCTTGTTTGTGGTTCACTCAGCTTGTTGAATCTGTAGATTTGTGTGTTATGTGCTAAATTCATGAAATTTTCAGCCATTATTACTTTGGAAAATTTTCTTCATCCTTCTGCAATTCCATTAACCCAAGTGTTAGATTTTTTTTTCATAGCCCCACAGTCCTTGTAGTTCTGTTCAATTGCTTTTTCAATCTGTTTCTACCCTTCTGTGTGGTTCATATTGAGTAATTTCTACTGTTTTGTTTTCAAATTTACTACTGTATTCCTTTGTCCAACCATTCTGCTTTAGAACCCATCCTTTGAGTTTTTAATTTTGGTTGTAATTTTTAGTTAAAATTTTCCATTTAGTGTTTATGTCTTCTTTCTTTGCTGAGATTTTTTAATTAAAAAGTGGTTTCAATGATTGCCCATTGAAGACTTTTTTCTGATGGCTGATTTAAAATTCTTGCTGGAAAATTATAAGATCTGTGTCATTTCAATGCTGGCATCTATTCATTTTCTTTTCTAATGCAACTTGAGATCTTCCTGATTCTTGGTGTGACTCATTTTTTTAAGTTGGTTTCAAAGTGAGAAAAAGGCTTATAACATGGCCAGTCACGTGGAGACAGGAGAGCATGCTCTCAAATCTGTTTCTGATAAAAGCTGAGGGGGCTTTCTTGGGATTTAATCAAAGGGAGGTGGAGAAAGTGATTCTGGCAGATATTTGATTAGTTATATTCGGCTGGAAGTGTGTAAATGTGATCTCAAGAAGCCTTAATGATTGACAAAAGCCAGGTAGGGTTAGTATTAGGTACAGTTTAAAATAGAGTTGTAAATTGCTCAATTAACATAAACTAACAAGTAAAGAATGGAACAGGTTACAGTACTGTTGTAATACAGGAGAGAGCAAATGGGCTCAATTAGCCTAGGATAACAAGTAATGGAATGGAAAGGTTACAGGACAGCAGGTAAAGGAACTAAGCTAAGAAACGGGGTGCAACCACTCACAAAAGCCAACTGCAAAACATACAGTTAGCATTTACAACAGTGTCATAAGTAGTGCACTTTAACACAAGGTAAGTCAGGGAAAGGAAATTATCTAAAATAACATTTTCAATTAAACTTCTGTAATCAATAGTTACATGGTTACTCTTCCCCCTTATTGACCATTCCTGAATCTTGAGGGATTCAGGTGATGACTGCTCTGACTGCTACATGCTGAAAAGGGGCATAACTATTACGGGGCAGAAGAATAGAATTGTTTTGTTTGCGGTTGGAGGTATTTGTGAGCGTCTGTTGTAATTCTTGGTGGGACTGGTACTCCTGGGTTTCAGTGCTCAACAAGCATTGGAATAAGCAGGAGGTTTTAAGGTTTAAAATAACTTAACAGGTAAATGAAAAAGTATAGGTTTAAATTTAAAAAGTAGAAGGATCATGGCTGAGGGATTTACAAGTGACTATAACTATGTTAAATTGGGGAAATAGCTTTTTCCAGATAGAGCCTGGGGTGTTAATTCTATGTAACCATGTGACTTGTTTATGGTATCTGGATGTCTTTAGATTATTGTTTTTTTTAGTGTGCTGGTTTGAAACTGTTATGTACCCCAGAAGAGTCATGTTTTAATACTGATCCAATCTTGTGTGGGAAGACTTATTATTATTTATTATCATTATTTTTTGGGTGCATGGTCTAGGTATCGAACTCGTGCCTCCTGCATGGAAAGTGAGCATTCTACCTGAACCACCCGTGTACCCCAGACCTATTTTCTTAAGATGGAAAACATTGATTAGATTATTTCCATGGAGATGTGATATGCCCAGTTATGGGTCTGACCTTTTGGTAAGATTACTTCCATGGAGAAGTGACACATCTAATTGTGAGTGTAGCCTTTTGATTAGATGGAGATGTGACTCCACCCATTCAAGGTGGGTCTTGATTACTTTACTGGAGTCCTTTAAAAGCAGAAACATTTTGGAGAAACCTCAGATTTCGATGCTTGGAGAACAGCTGCTTCAGAGCTGACAGAGAACATGGATGCTGGGAGATACTTGGAACGCCATCAGAACAGATGCATGGACACAGGCAGAGCTCAACAGACATTGTCTTGTGCCTTCCTGTGAGATACTAAACAAACCAGAATCCAGAGTTCTGTCCCAGAGGAGTGAAGTGAAGGATCACAGACACATAAAGAGGAAATCACTGGCATCAGAAACTGAAGCAATGGAACTAGGAGCAAGGACCAGCACTTGCCAGCCATGTGCCTTCCCAAGTGACAGACCATTCTTTGGTCAAGGTATCTTTTCCTGGATGCCTTAGTTTGGACAGTTTTCTGGCCTTAGAACTGTATATCTGTAACATAATAAATTCCCTTTATAATGGCCCTCTCATTTCTGGTATATTGCATTCCAGCAGCTTTAGCAAATGAACACATTTAAGAACATTGTTCCTTGAGGCTTTTCATACTGTAGCAGTTTGCAATACCTGACTGAGACCTGCATAAGAGTGATCTCCTGCATGATCTCCTGACTCCATTTAAAATCTTGTACCTGTAGAAACTCTATTTTGTTTTATTTCTCTTAACATTCTCTCTTTGATAAAGATTTGTTTCTGGAAGCATTGCTGATTAATATTCAGTTCTTTGGCTATAAGGATAACCATCCCTTGGGGTCATGTCCCCTGTAGGGGAAAGATAATGAGTTGCTTTTCAGAGTTTGGTTATTAGAGAGATGCCACATTTAAGTAATAAGGAAGTTCTCAGGGGCTGACTCATATATTAGCTATAAACTAGGCTTAATTTCATAAATACAGAAATACGTTTCATAATGGCAAGTTTTAAGATCAAGGGCTTCCTTGAGAGAATATCTCAATTGACTTCCCCAGGTGGGAAAGTTTAATAGTTTTATGCATTTCTTCCCTAGTCCCTCAAGAGACTTTACAAATACTTTTTTCATTTTATGCTCATAACACTCTGAAAAGTATCAAGGTATTACATCCACATGTACAAAATATTAAGATTTCATCCCCTATTCTAAATTCTATGTTAGATAAAGCTGAGTTAAATTGTGCAAATAAATGGACTAGATGGGTTAAATCAAATCGTGTGCACAGAAAATTTAAATTTGGGGCAAATTAAATGTCTTTTCCTTTGGTTTCATGTAGAAACTAAAGTCCTAAAATTCAGCTAATTTTAACCACCACCCTGTATTCTGATTCACCTTAGTGATAACCAGATTACTCCCATTCACATCCTAATCGAAATCTGCTCTTTTTCCAGCTTTTTAGCCATTACCATATGGGATAATCCTGCTTCTTCAGCACCTTTAGAGATGAAGAACACCAACTCTGAGTTCCCGGTGTCCCATGGATACCCAAAGTTCCATGGAGCTACCAGGTTACACACAAAGAGCAAGGTACTTTAAAATGTAAGATGATAACTAAAGCCCAGGAACAAACATGACTTCTGCAGGAGTTTACAATCTAGGTTCTCATTCATTTATGAACATTTTTCAAATTAAGTTATTTTTAGAGGCAAAAACATTTTACAATTAATTTATATTGAGGACAACAAACACAGGCCATTGCAGAAAATTTTCCTGACTCACCTTTATACTCTTGCTAAGATTATGTTAAACAAATGGTAGAACAGATTTTATATACTTGCCTTGTTTCTCTTCTGAAGTCTATTTCTGTTGGTGCACTTTCAGAGATGCACCAGAGTAAAATAATGTAAGTGACAAGGAAATTTGTTTGTTTCTGTGACATGTAATATATGTTAAAATAAATAAACCTAAGACTAAGAACCCTATACTGTTGCTAATATGATGTAAATCAATATCAGGATATAATATGGGGCAGTGAAAACATTGACAAGCCTCTAGAAATTTTATACAGTTTAAAATATTCATATGAACATTTTATCCATATAAATTTAATCAATAGAACATTAGAAAATTCTTAATTTTTGTAATACTCCTTATGAGACTTATATCATATCGAATGGATTTAACCATTTTAGTGTCTCACTTTTTATAAGGACAATCCTTTGCAACAGTTTGAAATACAGAGTTAACTTTCATGGTTTGATTTCAGAAAGGCAAAATCTCAAAAGTTGTCAGGTTTGAGCATTATATTAACAGGAAAATAGGTTATTGTGAAACAATATTTGCTTCACTTTTTTAACCAAAGTGATGATAAAAGAGTGAAATGGAAATTAATATGATTTCAAAAAAAGACTTAGTTCTTTTAAAAATGAGAAGACTTGTCTTACAAAGCAATAAGGATGGTAAAGTCAATATAAATATATATAAGGGATATTATTCTGATATGGCATAGAATCTTTGGTTTTTAGGCAGAATACTTAGATGGTTAAGTTAAGAAAAACTTTTTTTTAAATAGCTTCTCACTAAGTGCTGGTTAATAAGCCAAGAAAATTTAATTATTTTAAGAGAAAATTAAATACCAGTTTTGCATGGATACACAGTTGGATATGCATGCTCTTAAAAATATTATAAATATGCTTCTCAAATCTTATTTGGCATTGACTACAACAAATAAAATTTATTTAAAAAAATCTTTCACAACTTTCCATATCTATCCAGTGTTTGTCTTACATATTCTTGCTTTCCATTGTGTAAAAACCAGTCATTTTAATTTAAGACAAACTGATGTCCTTTTCCCTTAATGCTTTCATAGCTTGCATTCTTTACATACTTGCATATCTTAAGTTACCAAAACAATCTTTGAATGTCTTCAAATAGTCCATAAAACATAATAATTCTTAAAATAAAGTTTTCTAAAATAACAATTTTTAAGGTAGAAGTTTACAATTTTCACCTTATAATAGTAGCCAGCATTTTCCTGTTCTTTTTAATACAGTTGTTTGGTTTAAAAGTCATAGGAATAGGTTTAGAATTTGTTGCTGCAATTTTTGCAGCCATATTTGCCAGTACAGCTATGTTTTCCAAAATTCCTAGGAATTTTAATAATAGCTAAGACTTTTGGTAACAGTTTAGAATCTAGCAATTTTTTAACACAAGAATTGTTTTTATTTAACCGCCATTGCAAGTTAAATTAAAAAAGAATTCTTTGTTTCTATAACATTCCAAAATTATGAATAAACTAAGAGGCATACTGACTGACAGGCTATGGAAAATACATTATAATTTTCTCATTTGCAATTCTCTTGTTTCAATCATCCCTGTCCTTATGACCACAGGAAAAAACTCTCAACCAAATCCACACCTCCCCACTCTTTCTGCACTCAGCTCTTCCCCTAGAGTTGCCCTGACTGGTTTGTTCATTCTAGCTAAAGGGCTTAATATGCCCAGATTTAAACTGGTCATATAAAGGTTGAGCCATTAAAGAAAAAAAAACTAGGAATTCAGTTTATACAATATCCTGCTCTTGTTTTGAATTGTTCCTAATTATCAAATCTATATCATCTAGCAAACAAAAACAATTGGAAAGTCTCTTCCATTTCCCAGGGCAGTCCTAGTAATGACACTGAAAGGCACTTTGGCTTTTTTAGAGGGCAAAGAATATTAGGGGTGTGGGAGTGTTGCCTTCAGGAATTTCCAGGCAGTTTCTTTTTAATGTCCGGGTTTTCAGCAATTACAACTACTAATGCCCTGAACCCTGGGGTCTGGCGAGTTTACTGGGGCTTATTTAGCTCCAGAGGATTTCTTTTTCTTAAGTTTTTCTTCTAAATAGTTTTGTTTATCCAGATTTTTGCATGACCTTCACCAGCAGTTCTGTAAATTAATTGGTAAAGGTCTGAGCATCCAGGTTCATAAATCAGAGATAAGACTGCATTATGACAAAACTCACGAATTCCTTGGTAGGATTTGGGAAATTTCATCATTTTAGAAGGAGAACTTGGCCAAACCAGCACACAGAAGGGGAAAACAGGAGTAGTTCAAAGGGCACTAAAAGCTTGACTCTGTCAATTTCAGAGAATCCAGGAGTTCTAATTTTTACATATATGCACTTATTTATTTTTAAGGAATTTTACAACAAAACTGTAATTGCAGTTTAGTATAGCTATTTACAGACCCATTACCAGGTCATTTTTCTCTTGACTCCAAATCATATTGTGCCAGCTGTATTACAAATAATATATCATTTGACATTCTTTTCATAGTCTCATACCCAAATGATTCTCAATTTTTAGAATGCAACGTAATGGGCTGAACTCTGAAATGCTACTAGCATTTCCTATCTTTACACTAGTTATGTGAGAGAATTTTAATTATGTCAAATAAAATCGACAACGATTAACATTCACAGTGCACACAATACAATGAGTATTTACAATTTGCAATGCCAACTTCAGCAAACTTGAGGACTCCAACCTCAGATGAAATGGAACCCAAAACAAAAGGTGCATGGTCACAGCAAGGGAGATCACCTGGAAGCGGAGCATAAGACTTTGAACCCTGATCTGGGAACTCGAATCCCATTCTGTCTTCCTAATATATTTTTGTCTTGATGACCTCCTCAGCCAGATGTCTGGATCTGGGACTGTTTCTCTCTTCAAACCTTCAGACACACTGATGACCCAGAGCACAGGCAGGAGAGGACAAACCCAGCCAGCTAGTCTCTAAACAAGTGTGTCTAAGTGGCCATGCACGCTCAATTACAATGCTTCCCTGTCCAGGGCTTTGGGCAGTCAGACTCATGGACTTTCTGATCCATTTGAGATTGCCAAATTGTTACCAAACAAAATGGGCTTGCTGCCGCTAATGCACAAGAATCAATTCTGACATCAGGGTTTCAAGGAAAGACAGAGGTTTATTATATGACAGTTGGTGAGGAGACAGGAGAGTGTGCTGCCAAATCTGTCTCCTAGATTGCAAAGACCTGAGGGCTATTATGGGATTTAAACAAAGGGAAGTAGTTATGTTGATTATAGTTATGATCAATTGGAGGTGTGCAAGCATGAGCCTAAGAAGCCTTTGAAAACTGACAAAAGCCAGTTAGAGTAAACATTAGGCTACAGTTTACAAAAGGACTGTAAATCACTCCATTAATATACGATAACAAGTAAAGGAATGGAACTGAGGTTACAAGACATCAAGTGAGGCAACTAAGATGGACAAATGGGCTCTAATATGTGACAAAGGCCATCTGCCCCAACAATGTGTGTTAGGAGTTACAACAGTGTCAAAAATAGTTCACTTTAGCATTAAGATAACAAGTTAGGGAAAGGAAATCAGCTAAAATAACACACACAATTAAAGTTCTGTAGTCAGCAGTTACACAATTATGACCCTCTGGATCTTATTTAAATCAAACGTCTCAGCAGACCTTCTCAGATGCAACACCAGAGGGAGCAGGTGGAATGCTACCTGTACCTGCCAGCTGGGCTGGAAGCTCAGGCTCTCTACTTGGTCTCTCATGGCACCTGGGTATGGAAGCATGGGAGGTGCTTGTTGTGGCTGCAGGGTGGTTTCGGGAGTTCCCGTTCACCACTAAGCCTCTGTTGATACCACCTGGCTGAGAAAGGCAGGGGGCCTTGTTAATGCTCCTCTGTCACAAAGCCTACACTGGCATCATTGCGATGGGCGTGGAGGGTGTCCTAGTTACTGCTGAGCTGCATGAGAGTCCTGATGCTGTGCTGGGTCTCCACTGAGACCACCCTGGCCCAGAGGGGCAGGGCACCTTGTCACCAACATGTGGGGGCGAAAGTCCAGGCTCCCAACTTGAGCATCTCAGGCACTACCGGGTGGGGGTTGGAGCACCTCATTAGAGCCTGCCAAGGTATAACATTTGATGGTGGGATTGCAGGGGGTGACTAGTTTTTCTATAATGTTCTGGAAATGAGTACTTTTCATATAAGTTTTCTATTTGGCTAGCTTGCCCCTTTCCTGGTCCTTTGGCTAGACCAAACTTTTTCATCTATGCCTATTAGTGTTTCTAGTTTGCCAACTTCTCCAGCATCCAGTCTTGGATACATGAGGCAAAAAAGAAAACCCTGAGAATGTGCACCACTCTATCATCTTTGGGTGTTGGGTCCCAGTCTTTCCCCCTTTAGAGACTTGTAAAAATTGTTTTATATAAAGTCCAGGTTGTTTAGTTTTACTTAATGGGAAGAATAGGCAGAAGTAAGTCTATTCCATGTTCTCAGAACTGAAATTCTGTCTGTCCCTACTTTTTTCCCAGAAGCATCCTTTCTATTTTCACATATTTACTTCTCCATATGAGGATTGAAAAGCCAAATGTTGTTGTTATTTTACTGTGCCTACCTTAAGTTTAAATATTAACTATAGGAGTTTTCATTCTTAATTAATTCTTTTTCCTCAAGATTAAGTTGGCTTTTCCAATTGCTCAGGGTTCCATTTATGTCCTCAGCACTGTTTAAAAATTTTGCTTATGTTGATATGTTTTATGGCTGATTATATTTCTAGATATTTTGCATTGTGTTGGAACCTTTCATCCCATTGTCTCTTCTAACTGCTGTGTTTGTCTCTTGTGGATGAGTGATTACTGTGTGTTAGCTTTCTACCCGGGCGTATTACTGAATTCTCATGTCACATATGATAACTTTTCAATTGACTTTTTTGTATTTCCAAGATAAACATTCATATCATATGTGTATAAATTATTATTCTGTTTTTGCATTTTATGCCTTATATCTTCCTTTTGTATATATTTTTTGGGGCAGTGTCTCCATAGAAACATCAAATAAAAAATGGTCAGAATAGCCAAGTTGCACAATGTGGGCAGGTGGCGCTGTTCAGTTTGTGTTCTTGAGACTGTGCCCTTGATGTGTAGTGCAGTGGCTTGGAGAGCATTGGTTAGGAAGTCCTCACCTTCTTTCTGGCTGTAACTGGGTTGTTTCCATTGCTTTTCCATTAGATGTGTTGCTGGTTTTGGGGATCTATTCCTATTTTTAAGAGTTTTTTTTTTTTTAAAGAAGAATGGGTGTTGTTTTTTTTAAGTGCATTTTAAAGATCTATGGAGTTATCATGTACTTTTCTCTTTTCAGTTTATTTCATCACAAAATTTATCTATTTTCTTCCTTCATGCTATGAATTTGGTGTGAGGTTTTCCTTAAATATTCTTGCTTCTTGAAAATGATTTGCACTCTATCTTTATTTTTATACATCTTAAAAAAATCAAACACATTAGTATTTTCTGTTCCTCAGTCAGTTTGTATAATTATCTGGTAAAACTATGGGAGTGGCTACTTTGTGGAAAAGAAGTCTCAGGTTTACAGAGTCGTTCTTTGAACATATTTGGTATCTCTCTCTCATCATCATCACCCATTTTATCGAGGTCCCCTAATATTTTTGCACATAATTGATCAAAATAATCCCAGGGAATTCCTTTAATTTCCTGCTTTTCTATGGTATCTCTATCACCACATTTCTTACTTTTTAATGCTGTAGCCCTTTTACTTCCTATTCCAAGGTTTGTATACTTTGTTTACATCAAAAATGAAGTTTTCTTCCCTTCAGTTTAGCTCTAGACAAGTTACTGGTATATAGTATTCTAATCTTGGTTATTTTCTATACTGTCTATAATTTTTATTTAATTTTTGTTTTTACTCAAGAGTTGTTGGTTTACATGAAAATAAAACTAAAATTTTAAGCATATGCTACAATTTGATTTAGGGTTATAAACTCAAACTACATTCCTTGAAATCTCACCTTTAACTAGGAGCACGTTGCTGACTGTTAAGTCTCACTTTTCTACTCTTTAGGATAGGGGTGATTACATTAAAAATGACCTAGAGAGGTTACCACTGGAAGTCTTGTCTCACAGTGGCAGGGAAACTTCCTCCCCTGGAAGTCTTGTTCCATGTAGTGGGGAGTGTGTGAGTTTATTTGTAGAGTATGCTAGAGAGAGAGTATATGTGAGCAAAATGGCAATTTTCAGGGGATGACTCTTGGGCATTATGTCATTACAGAATTTTTTTTTCTTATTTCTGTATTTATATATTTATTCTATATATTTTGGAGTAAAAGAAAAGCCTCTATTGCTTGAGAGAACAGGAAGCATTCCCCAGGAGGGAATAATAGCTCCACATTTAATAGCTCCACATTTTCTTTCCCAGGCCTCTCAAGGGATTTTGCAAGTACTTTTTTCATTTTATGTCCAGTGCATTGAAACCCATCAGGGTATTACATCAACTATACAGAATGCTAAGATCTCATTTCCTATTCTAGGTTCTGTGTCAAAAGAAGCTGAGTTAGGGTGACCATATAAACTTACCAGACAGGTTAAATCAGATAGTGAGCCACAGAAAATTTAAATTCTGGACAAAATAAATCTCTCCTTCTTGGTCTTACTGGAAATTAAAGTTCTAAAATACAGTTATCATCCTTTACACTGTGTTCTGATTCACCTTAGTTCTAACCAGATCAACCCCTTCACATCCTCAATTGGAGTCTGGTCCTTTTTCATCTTTTGACATAGTTGTTAAATTGAGTAATGCTGCTCCTTCAGTACCTGCAGAACTGGAGAGATCTAAACTTGAGTCTTAGGTGTCACATACGCCCAGAGTTCCAAGGATTTACGAGATCATGCACCCAAGGAGCAAAGTACCTCAACATTTAGAAATAACTAAAGCCCAGGAACAAATGTGCCTGCTGCAAGTAACATTTCATTTTAATTTAATGTTACAATCTAAGCCTAATTTTCATGAGTGTTTCCTAATTGAAATTATTTCCAGAAAGAAAAACATTCGACAATTAATTTATATTGAGATTAACCACAGACCATAGTCAAAGTTTTTCCTGCCTCACCTTTACACTTTTACCAGGGTTATGTTAATTAACAGGTGAAACATAATTTATAAGCATGCCTTGCTTCTCTTTTAAAATCTCTTTTTTGGAGATGAAGCCCTGAGCTGTAAAAGACTGCATACATTTTAGAGAGGCATCAGAGAAAAACAGTGTAACTGACAAGGAAATTTGATTATTTCTATGACATGTAATATTTTCTAAGGATAACTAAAATTTTGATCAACAACATAATACTGTTGTCTAACATCATGCTGATACATATCCGAATATCATGGACTGAGAAATTTGGCAAGCTTTAGGAATTTTATAAAATCTCTAAGTATATGAGTAACATCTCACCCATACAAATTCAATCAACAGAAGGTTAGACAATTCCTTTTAATTACAATAACTGTTCCCAAATATTTGTTATGTAATATATTAAACTATTTGTGGCACCTCCCTTTTACAATGTGAAAGAACAAATCTTTTGCAACAGTTTGAAATAAAAGATATCTTTTAGGGTCTGATTTTGGGAGGGCAAAATGTCAAAAGTTTTAGTTTTGAACATTATGTTAAACAGGAAAATGAGTTATTGTGAAACAATATTTGGTACCTTATTTTAACCAAAATGACAACAAAGAAATAAAATAGGAGTTAATATGAGTATAAGGAGAAGATCTAGTTCCTTTAAAAGTGAGAAGACTTGTCTTCAAAATTAAGGATGATAAAGTCATTACAAACATCAACAAGGATATTATTCTGATATGGCACAGAATCTTTGTCTTCTGGGGAGAGTACTCACATGGTTAGGAAAAACTTTTTATAAGCTTTCATTAAGAGCAGATCTATAATCCATATTATTTTAACAGAGAGAAAACTAAACTTGTTTTGTATGAATAAAGTTTGACACAAAAAGCTCTTACAAAATATTATAAACAAGCCTATCATATTTCTGTTCAGCATTGACTACAACAAACACAATTCATTTTCACACACTTTCTACAACTTTCTATATCCTTTCAGGTCTTGTCTTACTTACTAAAACCAACCATTTTACCTTAGGATGAAACCGTACTCTTTTGAACAAACATCAAATTTTAATGAGAATTAATTATGCCATGCAAAATTCACTTTCATAAACCTCTTCAACTTTGCATACCTATTCAGGTCTTGTCTTATATATTAAAACTAACCATTTTACCTTAGCACAGAACCACACTCCCTTAAACTAGCTTATCATGGTTTAGTCAGCATTGACTACGACAAACAAAATTCATTTCCACAAACTTCCACAACTTTCCATTTTCATCCTTTCCATCTTACACATTTTGGAGGACAAATCTATACTCTTTTCCTTAACAAAGCACATTCTATATACTCAACCTCCTCACATACCTTAACTTACTAAAAAAAATCTTTGATACTGTATCTTTAAACATCTTACAAAACATAATTATTCTAATGTTTGTCAAAAAAAAACTTCATTTCATTAAACAAAAACTTACATTTTTCACCGTCTTAAATGCTAGCTTATTTTATCAGTAAATTTGTATGAACTTAGGTAGGACATACCCAAGCAGAATCAAATCTTATTTTTTTGGTTCAGAAGTCATCATAAAAATAAGAATAGAATTAGATTTTGTCACTGCATGTTTTGCAGCTATATTTACTTTTTTTTCTTCTACTGGAGGTTAAAAACTCTCTGTTTTCATAATATCCTAAAATTATAAACAAAAGTATCAAACTTTGTAAACTATAAAAGTTTTCCAAACTTTGGAAAAAAAACTACATTAAAAAAAAATTCCATCAAAGCATAAATCCAGGAAAATTTTTCCATAGCTCTCCTGGACATTTTCTTTACTACTGAAATCTGGCAGTTGGACTTTTATTTGATTACCCCATCCCAGGGTGCTACATGTCTTAATAATAATTTGTTTACAATAGCTACCATTGCAAAGGTATTATTGGAAAATATAATTTTAAATTGGGGAATTCTCTCAGAACAAAAATGGCCTAGTCTGCAACATTTTCTCTCTACCCACCATTTCTAATCTCTAGACCCATTAGAAAGAATTCTAAACCAAGCCCACACCTCCCCCATTTTTATGTACCCAAATCTTCCCTCAAATCTGTTTTAGCTGGTTCATTTGCATTTGAACAAGGATTAAGAGACCCAGGGGGCAAGGATGGGTGAGCCAGAAAGAATAAGGCCTGATCTGTTGAATTTGGTTTTAAAAGTTTCATATGAGGGTGGCAGGACTTAAGACAGATAAGGTAGCCTTAGTGTTGATGAGAATTTCTCTGTCCTTTTTTTAATTGTTTCCAATCATCAGACTATTGGCCCTAAAGATGTGACCCAGACAATTGGAAAAGTCTTTGCCAATTCTGGAGGCAGCCCTCAGCTGCCCTCAGGAAATTCCAGAAGTTGGTTCCTTTCCAGTGTCCAAGTTTCTTTAAAATAATTACCACTACTGAGACCTTCAATACTTTATGCCTAGAAGGTTTATTTGCTCTTATTTGGTAGCTGTTTCAGGTGTGAAAGATTTCTCTTTTTTCCTTTCAAGATTTTTCCCAAATAATTTTGTTACCAGACAAAGGCAGGAGATTATTTTTCCCAATGGGTCAAATGACCAATTCCTAAGACACTGGGGTTCCAAAGAGAGAAAAAGTTTATTGTCAGGCACAAAAGCAGATCACATGGCCCAAAAATCTATCTCCATGAGTTTAGGGAGTTCAAGGTTTTTTTATGGATCCAAACAAGGTTAGGTGGAGTTATTACCATCACACTAGTAAGTATACACAGGGCCAAGACTAGTCTAGAATAGCCATTACAATAGTAAGTAAAAACAAGGGTGAGAATTCGGCTAGAATAGCCATTACAATAGCAAGCATAAACAAGGGTGAAACTAGTTCACCTCTAGTAATTTCAGGTATTAACTTTTTCGACACTATATAAAGAAAAACATTTATATAATGATTCAGCAACCATAATTATCCCTTAAATCTTAATTTATTGTTTACAGCTCCTCTCACTTGTTAATTATTCCTCAATCTTGAAGGACATCTACGTGATGACACTTCTAATTTCTTCACACTATAAAGGGGCATCAACATTATGGGGGAGAGGGACTGAATTGGTTGTTCTTGGAGGGATTGATACTTCTGGGTTTTAGAGTTTATGTGCCATTGGAACAATCTGTAGGCTTTAGGTCTCTGAAAAACAGCTTAATAAGTAAAACTTTTATACAGCCCAGGGTTTCTGGGAACACTGTTTCTTGGTGCTAGCCACGCTGTGGCAGTTTGCAATATCTGGCTGAAACTTGCATAAGAATAACCTCCAGAACGACCTCTTGACTCATTTTGAAATCTCTCAGACATTGAAACTCTCTTTTCTTTTCTACCTTTTTGTCAACCAATCTCTTGATGCCAGGGCCAGACCCATTGTCCCACATTGCCAGAGAGGCTTTCAACCCTGGAAGTCTTGTCTCAGAGAGGGGGGTGGAAGTCAGAATTTGGCTTAGAGAGAATATGCATCTAAATGACAAAAGAGGTTCTCTGGGGATGACTCTTAGGTAATAATCAGAAGTAGGCTCAGCTTTGTCATTATAAAAATAGTTTTTCTTAATGGCAAGCCTCAAGATTGAGGGCTTGGCTTATTTAATGAGGAGACCCTATTGCTTAAGAGAACATCAGGAATTCCTCAGGTGAGGAAGTTTAATAGTTTGGAAATACTTTTTCATTTCCTGCTAAAATACTTTGAAATGCATCAGGGTATAACATTAACTTGTACAGAATATTAAGACTGTATTCCTTATTCTATGTTCCATGTCAAATTAAGCTGAATTAGGTTGTTTAAATAAACTGACCAGACAGGTTAAATTAGTAGTTAGCTACAGCAAATTTAAATTTCGGACAAAATAAACCTTTTTTGTTTTGTTTTATACAGAAGTTAAAGTTTATAAATACAGATAATATTATTTTCTTTACCCTGTGTTCTGATTTTCTTTAGTCGTAACCAGGTCAGCTTCATTCACACCTTAAACTGAAGTTTGATCTCTTTTTTCATTTCTTTAACAGTTGCCATATGGGGTAATGCTGACTTTCGGAACTAGAGAAATTTCATTTTGTATCTCAGGCATCATACAGATATCCAGTGTTACAGGGAACTATGAGGTTATACAAAGAGCAAAGCATTTCAGAATTTAGAAATAACAGTTAAAGCTTAAGACTTAATGCAACTGCTCTAACAGCTTACAATTTAAGCCCTAATTTTCTTATAAGCATTTTTAAATAAAGCTAATTTGAGAAATAAAAACATCAGACAGTTTTTTTATACTGACAAACCATAGTAGAGGTTTTGTCCTGTTTCACTTTAAATATTTATGACGGTTACATTAATTAACAGATGAAATATAATTAATAAATTTTTCCTGCTTCTCCTTTAAAGTTTTTCCTTGTTGTACATGAAGCACTGATCTGTAGCTGACCAACTATATTTTTAGAGAAGCACTAGAGCAAAGCAGTGAAAATGACAAATAAATTTGTCTGTTTTCATGATCTGTAGCTTTTGCTAAGAATAACTAGAACTATGATGAATAACATCATACAGTTGTTTAATATCACACAGATACAATGAGAACATTGACAAGTTTTAGGAATTTTTATGCAATTTCTAAATATATGAATAACATTCTACCTATACAAATTTAACTAACAAAATGATGGAAAATCACTTTAAATGCTGTAATACTTCCCAAAAACTTCCTATGCAATATGTTAGACTATTGTAGCACCCACTTTTACAAGTGAAAGAACAAATCCTTTGTAACAGTTTTCCTTTACAAGTGAGAACACTTGTCTTCTGAAATAAACGCTGATCAGGTCAACAAAACATTAACAAGAGGATTATTCTGTTATAAATTTCTTGTCTTCTAGACAGAAGACTCAGATGATCAAGAAAAACTTTAAAGAATTTTTTATTAAGAGCAGACTAATGGGGGGGGCCAAGATGGCGGCTTAGCAAGGTGCGCGTTTTAGTTCGTCCTCCAGAACAACTACTAGATAACCAGAAACAATACAGAACAGCTCCCGGAACCATGATAGTGACCGAACACACAGCGCGCCCAGGACTGGAGCAGCTCAGACCGACGGCAACTCGCCGGATCTGTGAGTTCCCCAAAGCCGCGGCGGCCGGCGCCCGGCGCCCCTCCCCCATAGGCGGCTTCGCAGAGAGAAAGGAAACAGTAGCAGGGACTGAGTCCAACCAAGCGCCAATTGCGGCATTAATAAACAAATTCTGATTACGAAAAATAGGCCCCCAGCTCACACGAAACTGGGAAAGTCAGAAGTCGCTTATTGGGCTAACCGGAAAAAGAGGAAAGGGGACAAAATGGGGGTTTTCACGGCGGTTTCTACGGAGACTTGGCAGCCTCTGGATTCAGCGGCGGGACTTCTCGGGCTGCAACTGCCCCACACACAGGCAGAAACAGAC
>PVIY010019780.1:0-45248 GCA_004026745.1 Myrmecophaga tridactyla
TTATGATATACAATTGTACATATAGTAATATACATATATGTATATTAATATTTATAATAGGCACATGTATATTACTACATGTGTTCATGTATATATTTAGAAGAAAGTCAAAGATTGTGAAGTATCTATAAGCCTTCCTTAAATGTTTGGTAGAAGTCCTTACTAAAACTGCCTGGGATTTCTGGTGTGAAGGTTTAGAACATGACTTCAATTCACTATAACATATTCATTGCTTTTGGGAATACAAAATCATATGACCAGTTTGGAAAATAGTCTTACAGTTTCTTATGCTAAATGTACTTACAATAAACCCAGGAAACCCATGCCTAGGTATTTTTACATGTGAATTGAGAATTTATATTCAGACAGAATGGTACAGGAATGGCTATAGTAGCTTTATTCATAATTGGCAAAAAGTGGAGGCGACATCTGCCCATTAACAGGTGAATGGATAGCAAATAGTGAATGGATGATCAAATTGTGGTTTCATCCATAAATGGAATACAGTTCAACTAAAAGCATATGAGCTGCATTCAATACATGAATGAATCTCAGAATAGTTATTCTGAGTGAAGACAGAAAGAACATATGCTGTTTGATTTCATGTATATAAAATTCTATGTAATTCATACTAGTTGCTAGTGGCAGTAAACAGATCAATGGCTGACTTGGGATGAGGGTGGGGACAGAGGTTACTTCTCAGACTGGTTGAAATCCCACTCTGCAGACCATGGTGATCGTTTCATGATGTATCCATACATTGTAACTTACTAAAGTGCACACCTTACATAAGGTGCATTTATTTTATATAACTATCAATAACATTTTAGAAAGGCAATTAGCAAAATTATTGGTATTAAGTTTATCATATTGCTATTTGTTTTTATATGCCTCATTGTTGTTTCCCTTTATATCCTCTTTTCCTGACTTTTTTTAATATTTAAGAATTTTTAAGTATTCCTTTTTATTCCCACTGTTGTATTAATAGCCATGTCTGTTTGTATAATTGTTCCGATGCTTGTTTTAGCATTTCCAGCATGAATCACATAGTTATTGTGGTCCATTCCCAGATGATATCTTGCCATTTAATGTATACTATAAGAAACTCACAGCATTATTGTCCGGCCTCAGAAAAAGAACTTCATGGACAAGAGGGACTTTTCAGCCTGAGGACCCCTCAACTTCTTTGGCAGAACCAGATGTGGAAATGAGATCCCCAAGCATGCTGGCCCCATACTCATCAAAAGGCACTGCACCCATTTGCAACTGAATGAAGCAAGACCAGATATGATAAACAGGCATGGGTCAAGGCCTGTTCCTGCTGATGGACCTCTCATCCCAGCACGTTTTCCCTTTAAAAACCTCAGTTCTCAGAAAGAGAGCTGGAGCCATTTCTTTCCTTTCACTGGCAGGTTTCACTGGCTTCCACCTGCTTTCTCCCTGCTTTCTCCCCTCAATAAATCTGTTAAGTTTTGACTCACTGTCTGCACAGATTCCTTAACAACTGATTATACTTATAAAACTCTTTTGAAATCTAATGTGATTTTTATCATACATTTGCTTTGATATACATTTTAAACCCCAGGATAAATTATTTTTACTTTAACTATCAATTCAAATTTAAAAATATAAAAACAAGAAAAAATTTTATATTTGCCCATATTTTCAATTTCCATGCTTCTTCATTCTTTGTGTGAATCTAAATATACATCTACTATCATGTTTTTTTTCTACCAGAAGAATTTCTTTCAACATTGGCTGTAGTATAACCCTCTCAACAATGAGTTCTCACAGCTTTTGTTTGTCTGAAAAAGTCTTTAAGTTCACTTTATTTTCTTTCCCTCCAGATTCCAAACTTCTTTTTTGTATTTTACAAAATAAAGATCACAAAATAAAGATTTTTTAGAGACAATCTATGCCAGATTTACAAAAAAAATAGTTTCCCAGGCAAAAATAAACAGGTTTGTTAATTATACACATATTGTCACAAAATTCTTCACAATAAAAGGTCACTGGAACTTTATACAGGCTCTGAAAATCTACGCTATGTAGTGTTACGATTTATATTCAAACAAGGAAAATTGACAGTATGTTACATCTGCTTATAAGTAAATAAAATGCAAAATACAGTTCACTATACAAAAACAAGGACAATTCACACTTTACAAGGTCAGAGGGGCTCTGATTGTACAGACATTTGGGGTGGGGCTGAACTTTTGCATATCCTTTTGACTGTCCCAGATTAAGCAGAAAATTACTTTTTTAAGCATTAAAAAAGTTCACTGGTATGAACTGAATCATCTTGAAAAGCATTTTTTTGCTACTTTCTGACCAGGTAACAAATAAAACCAAGTTATTATTTTTTTCTTTTCAAACATTGAGCTGTATAAGGAACAATTAGCCCTTCAAAAGAAAAAAAAATACTTCTGGTTGAAATTACAATATGCAATATCCAACACTTTATAACCATAAAAGGTGTGAACATACAATGAATGCACAGAGCTGGCTAATTCCCTTTTCATACAAATAAAACATGTTTATGTGGTTCAAACTTCTCCACATTTACGTTACAGGTATATAAATGTACAACTGTACAATCAAAAATATATTTGACTGCTAAGGTATATTATAAATACAGAATAGATATCAAAACAAGAAAATACTACAAATTTTTACATATGAGAACTCTACAACAAATATACACTATATATTTATAGAAGCAAACCAAAAGTAGAGTTGAATTGTTGTATGTTAAATAATCAGATTTTTGCCTTTCAATGTTAACAGAAAAAAATCCAGCAGGCAGTAGATATTACACCTACCAGCCTTGAAAGACATTCTGAGTGCTCAAAAAATGAAGTATCCTATTTTCTTTTATCATAATATGGTCTCCAGAAAAGCAATTTTGTCATAACATAATGTCATAAACTAAAGTTTTAACAGCTTTGAAACACTTTTATTATATATGTAATATGTAATGAAATAGAAAGTGTATATTTATATACTACATACATATATATAAATAGCATTACATGCCAGTTTGGGGTAATTTAACTAAAACTCAAACTTCTCAGGTTTTATATTTCATTTTTTTTTTTTACTAATATGGGGAGGAGAGCTATTTGCAAAACTTGCCTGCAAGGCAAATGAGTTAAAACACTTTTTTCCTGTTTCTTTCTTTCTTTCTTTTTTGTTAGATCAACTACCGTGAAGGTTTCCACATGTGGAAAATAGGTACATCAATGAAAAAATGCATGGCCTCCCTTCTTCATTGGTTACCAAAATACAAGCATCCTATAAACGAGGAAAACAACAGTATAATTAGTCAGTTAAAAAATAATTAGTTCATGTGACCCATAATAAAATTGAACAAATTTGCAAAGGCTTTTCCACCTGCAGATTTGATTCTCTTTTTTTTTTTTTTTTGGAGCAAGGTAATCCTGGAACAACCACTTATCCATTTCAGACTCTACATTAGGACATACCAGTTGCTGGTTGGATCACCAATGGCCTAGAAAGGTCAGTGGAAATGGGGAAGAAGGCACTGCCTCTGATAATACAGCTGGAGGGGCCACAGATAGGTCCTAAGTCAACGCCATTCTTCACGTGTTATTTCTCCAGCTTGACCAGAATGTGCTTGCTGTAGGGGTGCTTGCGAGGAGCACAATGTAGGGCGAGATCCTGGACATCCTAGTCTCTTGGTGGGACCGGCTCTGCTTATCAATCATCCCCTGGACCACGTGGTTGGCTTATTGGTCCTTTATGGTGTGTGAGGTGCTGCTGGAACCGTCATTCATGGGGCACACCTTATCAATGAGCACAGCACGCTGCCTGCATGAGGCATGAGTGTCACTCTTCATAATATTGCTTGCAAATTTTTGCTGACTCAACACAATACTTTGCCACTGATTTTGGCTACAATTTTGCTTTTATTTTCAGCATGACCATTATCCAATACATGTTGGATTAAATATCTCCCTTATTGATCTTGTACAAATTGCTCTTCATGGTGGTGGGCAGAGAATTCTAAGCTGATAGAAATTTATTTCAGAACATTAAAAATGTCATTTCATTGTATCTCCTTCATATTTTTTATATGAACAATCTCTAGTTTTAATTTTTTAACATTTTTATTGTGAAATATATTTGCAGAAAAGTGATACATTTCAAAGTACAGTTTAACAGATAGTTATAAAGCAAAATTTCAAAGTTCAGTATGGGTTACAGTTCCACAATTTCAGCTATTTCCTTCTAACTGTTCTAATACTAGAAACTAAAAAGAAATATCTATATAATGATTCAGTAGTCCTAATTATATGTCAAATCCCATCTTCTATGTTACATCTCCCCCTTCTGATTTTATCATTTTCATGATCTTCAGAGATATTTCGGCAATGACCATTCCTACTTCTTTGCATTGAAAAGTGGTGTTGACATTATGGGTTGAGGTAATGCAACTGGTTGATAATCCTGGAGAGATTGGTACCTCTAGTTTTCAGGGCTTATCTGGAAGAAGAACAATCTGGAAGCTTTAAATTTCTGAAAAATAAACTTAATAAGTAAAACTTTTATAGAGTCTCAGATAGACCCCTGAGTGTTCATTAGGATTTTCAGAAATGCGATTGGTTGGGGCTTGGAATACCAATGCAAATTGTAATATCTCGCTGAAGCATGCATAAGAGTAACCTCAAGAATGACCCCTTGACTCTATTTGAAATCTCTTAGCCACTGAAATCTTATTTTGCTACATTTCTTTCCCTGATTTTGGTCAAGAAAGCACCATCAATCCCATGATGTCAAGGTCAAGCTCATACCTGGAAGTCATGTCCCATTTTGTCAGGGAGACTTACACACCTGGAAGTCATGTCCCATGTAGGGGGTGGGGGGATGATAATGAGTTTATGTTTAGGCTTGGGCTACACACAAGGCTTGGGCTACACATTTGAACAACAGAGGAGGTTCTCTGGAAGTGACTCTTATGCATAATTATAGAAATAAGTTTCACAAGTGCTAGCCTCAAGATCAAGAGCTTGGCTTAGGAAATTAGGAGCTCTTAATGCTTGAGAGACCACCAGGATTCCCCAGGTGGAGAAGTTGAATAGTTCTGTATTTTTTCTCCAGTCTCTTAAGGGACATTAGAAATAATCTGCCCAACATAGTCTAGAATGTATCAGGATATTACATTAATCTATACAGAATTAGAAGAACTCATTCCCTGTTCTTGGCCCCATGTATTGAGGTTGCTTAAATTAACTGGTCAGACAGGTTAAGATAGATAGTGTGCTTTAGAACATTTAAATTTTGAACCAAATAGACATCTCTTTTTTTGGTCTCACACAGAAGTTAATGTTTTAAAATATAGACGATCTCATCCTGCCCACTATATTCTGATTTATCTCAATCCCAATCAGATCAGCTTCATTCATATCCCTAACTGAAGGCTGATCATTTTCAGCATCTGTAACTGTGATTCTTACATTCAGAGCTGCAGAACTCTAACTCTGAGTCTTAAGTGTCACATAGATACCCAAAGATCCAGGGAGATACCAGTTATACACGTATGTACAGTATTTCAGAATTTAGAAATAAGACTTCTAACTCAGGAATAAATGAGATTACTGTAACAGTTTATAATCCAGGCCCTAAATACATTTTTCTAAATGAGATCATATAATATTTGTCCTTAGCTTCTGTCTTATATTCTTCAGCATAATGTCCTCAAGATTCATTCACTTTGTTGCATGCCTCATGACTTCATTCCTTTCTGTAGCCATTCTACATACCATTGTACGTACACATCACAGTTCACACCGCTGCTCATCAGTGGGTGGACCCTTTGGCCATCTCCGTCCGTTGGCTATTATGAATAATACCACCATAAAAATCAGTGTTCAAATGTCTTTTGAGTCCCTGATTTCAGTTCTTCCAAGTATATTCCTAGTCATGGGATTGCCTAATCATACAGCGACACTATATTTATCCTCCCGTGGATCTGCTACATTGCACTCCAGTAGGATTGCACTATACTGCTTCCTTACCAACATTAAAAAAGTATACCTCTCCTTCTACATTTTCTCCAGCACTTGAATCTTTTTGTTTATTTTTTTAATCTGCAGATGTTTTTGAGATATATTCACATAGCATATATTCTGTCCAAAATATGCAATCAATATCTCATAGTATCCTTGCTTAGTAGTACAATCATCATCATCCTCAACAATTTTCCTTACTCCAAAGAGAATAATAACATATAGACACACCCACACTGAAGAGAAAACCCAAAACACCCTACATCTCTTATACCCCATCCCCATTATTTACCCCTATATTGGTCTGGTACTAGTAAGGTATACTGTTAAATATAGTCCATAGCATGTAATAGGTTGTTTTTCCCTTATAACACTCTATTAATAACTCTTTGTACAAGTGTCATATCTCTGAGGTAGCTCATGCAAGAACTTATTTATATTTTAATGCTAATTAGTGAGATGCATGACTTTCAACAACCTCATTAAATCTCATTCACCTTCAATTTGGCACTAATACTTATAATCCCAATAAAGAACTGCCATCACCTCTACCCATTGCCAAACATTAAAATTAAACCTTGTTAAGAAGTCTGTACATATTTGGTAACCATTCCCATTTCCCTACCTGTTGCCTATCACTAGGTACTCTATATTTAACCTTTTAAGACTCTGAGTTTACATTTTTTAGGGAGTTCATATTAGTGATATCATACAATATCTATCCTTTTTGTGTCTGCTTATTTTGCTCAGCATTATGTCCTCAAGGTTAGTCCATGTTGTCGCATGTTTCAGGACCTCATTCTATTTTACTGCTGCATAGTGTTCCATCATATGTATATGATATATTTTGTTTATTCACTCATCTGTTGATGGACACATGTAATGTTTCCATCTTTTGGCAACTGTGAATAATGCTACTATAAACACTGGTGTGCAAACATCTGTGTCACTGATTTCAGATTTTCTATGTAAATGCCAAGCAGCAGAATTGCCAGGTCATAGGGCAACACAATATTTAGTTTTCTGAGGAACTGCCAAACTATCTTACCCAGTGGTTGTCCCATTATGCATTCCCATCAGCAGTGAATAAGTGTTTCAATTTCTCCTATGTAGTTTCTAGTTGTTTAATAGAAGCTATTCTTAGAGGTGTGAGATGTTATCTCATTATGGTTTTTGCTTTGCATTTCCCTAACAAACAATGAAGATGATCATCTTTTCATGTGCCTTTTAGCCATTTGTATTTCCTCCTTGGAAAAATGTCTATTCATATCTTTTGCCCATTTTATATTCTTTGTTGTTGAGTAGTAGGATTTCTTTATACATACTGGTTATCAAATATTGATCAGATTTATATTTTACAAATATTTTCTCCTAATAATTTGTCTGCCTCTTCACTTTTTTGACAAAGTCCTTTGAAGCAAGGAAGTATTTTATTGTGAGGAGTTTCCATTTATCTATTTTTTCTTTTGTTGTTTGTGGTTGGGGTGTAAGGTCTAAGAAGCTCCCTCTTATTACTAGTTCTTGAAGATATTTCCCTATGAGTTTTATGGTACAGGCCTTTATGTTTAGGTCTTTGATCCACTTTGAGTTAATTTTTAATAGGGTGTGACATAGGGGTCTTTTTTCATTTCTTTAGATATTGATATCCAGTTCTCCCAGTCCAGTTTTGAAAAGACTATTCTGTCACAGATCAGTAGATTTGGGTGCCTTGTCAAAAATCAATTGGCCATAGACCTGAGGTTCTAATTCCAAACTCTCAATTTGATTCCATTACTTAATATGTCTACCTTTGTGTCAATACCAAGCTATTTTGGCCACAGTAGCTTTATAATAAGCTTAAAAGTCAGGAAGTGTAAGCCCTGCACTTTGTTCATTTTTAGGATGCTTTTTGTCAATTCAAGACCATTTATCCTTTCAAATAAATTTGATACCTAGCTTTTCCACGTCTGAAAAGCAGGTTGTTTGAATTTTGATTGGTATTATATTGAATCTGTAGGTCACTTTAGTAGAATTGACATCTTCATGAGATTTAGCCTTCCTATCCATGAATATGGAATATCTTTCCATCTATTTATGTCTTCTTAGATTTGTTTTAGCAAAGTTTTGTAGCTTCTGCGTATAGGTTCTTTACATCCTTGGTTAAGTTTATTCCTAAATCCTTGGCTCTTTTAGTAATTTCTATGAATGGATTATTTCTTAATTGCCTCCTCAGACATTGCTAGTATAAAGAAACATTACTGATTTTTGTTCATTAATCTTGTATCCCTCCACTTTGCTGAATTAGTTTATTAGGTCAAATAACTTTGTTGTAGATATCTCAGGGTTTTCCAAAAAAGGATCATGTCATCTGCGAATAATGACAGTCTTATTACTTTCTTTCTGATTTGGGTGGCTTTTATTTCTTTTTCTTGCCAACTGCTCTTAATAGAACCTTTTGCACAATGTTGAATAATAGAGACGACAAGGTCTTCCTTGTCTCATTCTTGATCTTAGGGGAAAGGATTGAGTATGATGCTGGCTGTGGATTTTTAATATACACCCTTAATCATATTGAGGAAGTTTCCTTTGATTCCCACCTTTTGAATTTTTTTATCAGAAAACAATGCTGAATTTTGTCAAAAATTTTTTCAGTGTCACTCAAGATAATCATGGGATTTGTCAACATGTTGTATTGCATTGACTGACTTTCCTGCCTTGATCCACTCTTGAATGCTTGTAATGAACCGTACTTTGTTGTGGTGTATAATACTTTTAATGTGCCTTTGGATCCAATCTGCAAGTTGTGCTGGTTTGAAAGGATATATGTTCTTAGAAAAGCCATGTTTTAATCCTAATCCCATTTTGTAAAGGCAGCCATTTCTTCTAATCCCTATTCAGTATTTATATGTTTGAAACTCCACTTAGATCATTTCCCTGGAGACGTGATTTAAATCAAGAGTGGTTGTTAAGATGGATTAGCTGGAGGTGTGTCTCCATCCATTTGGGTGGGTCTTGTTTAGTTTCTGAAGACCTATAAAAGAGGAAACATTTTGGAGAATGAGAGAGATTCAGAGAAAGCAGAGCAGAATGACATAGCCACGAGAAGCAGAGTCCACCAGCCAGTGATCTTTGGAGATGAAGAAGGAAAATGCCTCCTGGGGAGCTTCATGAAATAGGAAGCCAGGAGAGAAAGCTAGCAGATGATGCCGTGTTCGCCATGTGCCCTTCCAGATGAGAGAGGAACCCTGACCGTGTTCACCATGTGCCTTTCCAGATGAGAGAGAAATCGTGACTGTGTTCACCAGGTGACTTCTCAATTGAAAGGGAAACCCTGAACTTCATTGGCCTTCTTGAGCCAAGGTATCTTTCCCCGGATGCCTTTGATTAGACATTTCTATAGACTTGTTTTAATTAGGACATTTTTTCAGCCTTAGAACTGTAAACTAGCAACTTATTAATTTCCCCTTTTTAAAAGCATTCCGTTTCTGATATATTGCATTCCAGCAGCTCCAAACTACAACACAAATATTTTGTTAAGAATTTTTATATTTATATTCATTAAGAAGATCAACCTGTAGTTTTCTTTTCTTGTAATGTCTTTATTAGGTTTTGGTATTAGAATGATGTGGGCTTCATAAAATGAGTTATATAGTATTACTTTTTCTTTAATGTTTTAGAAGAGTTTGGGCAGGAATGGTGTTAGTTGTTTTGGGAATGTTTGGTGAAATTCTCCTGTGAAACCATTTGGCCCTGGGCTTTTCTTTGTAGGAAGGATTTGATGACTGATTGAATTGCTTTACCTGTGATTGGTATGTTGAGGTCATCTGTTTCTTCTCGAGTTACTATGTGTTGTTTGTGTTTCTAAGAAATTGTCCATTTCCTCTAAGTTGTTTAGCTTCTTGGCACATAGTTGTTCATAGTATTCTCTTATGATTTTTGAAAATGTCTTGGGGTCCATAGTAATGAACCTCTCATTTCTGATTTTATTTATATGCATCTTCTCTCTTTTTTACTTTGTCAGTCTAGCTAAGTGTTTGCTGATCTTGCGGCTCTTCTCAAAGAACCAGCTTTTTAGTTTTATTGATTCTCTGTATTGTTTTTTGTTCTCCAGTTCATTTATTACTGTTTTTATCTTTGTTATTTCCTTTCTTCTACTTGCTTTAGGGTTAGTTTGCTGTCTTTCCTCTAGCTTCTTTGGTTTTTCAATTAGGTTTTTTCATCTTAGTTCTTTCTTCTTTTTTAATGTAGGTATTTATAGTTATAATTTTCCCTCTCAGCACCAGTTTTGCTGAATCCATAAGTTTTTCTATGTTGCATTCTCATTTTCATTCATCTCCAGATATTTTCCTATTTTCCTTACAACTTCTTCTTTGACCCACTGATTGTTTATGAATGTGTTATTTAAATTCCATATATTTGGAAAAGTTCTCATTTTTTAGGTTATTGATTTCCAGCTTCATTGTATTATGGACAGAGAAAGTGCTTTTAATAATTTCAATCTTTTAAAATTATTTGAGACCTATTTTGTGCCCCAGCATGTGATCTATCCTGGAAAGCATTCCATGAGAACTAGAGCCAAATGTATATCCTGGTGTTTTAAGATGCAATGAACTATATATATGTCTTCTAAGAATTATTCACTTATCACATTGTTAGACTCTATGTCTTTATTGAGCCTCTGTTCTGCTGTTCTATCTATAGAAAAGAGTGGGATTTTGAATTTTCCCACTATTATTGTAGCTAAGTCTATTGCTTCCTTCAGTTTTGCCAATGTTTGCTTCATGTAGTTTGGAGCTTTTTGATTGGGTGCATAAACATTTATGATTGTTATTTTTCTTGGTAAATTGTCCTTTTTATTAATATTTAGTGCCCTTCCTTGTCTCTGATGACAGCTTTGCATTCAAATTTTATTTTGTCTGATATTAATATAGCTACCCCTGCCCTTTTTTGGTTACAGTATGTCTGGAATATTTTTCCCATCCTTTCACTTTCAGCCTATTCACATTCTTAGCTCTAAGATGAATCTCTTGTAAACAGCGTATAGATGGATCATATTCTTTTTTTGCATGGGCAGGCACTGGGAATCCATACTTTTAAATACATGCTGCCAATCTGTATCTTTTAACTAGGGACTTTAATGCCTTAACATTCCAAATTCTTACTGAAAGGTCGTTCTTGAATCAACCATCTTATCCTTATGTTTCTATTTGTCGGGTCTATTTTTCCCTCTCTCTCCTTTTATCCTTTAAGTTATCCTTACTAATATTCTTCAATTCTATGCCCTCTTCTACACCTCTCTCTCCTGTATTTTTTTTTTTCTCAGCCAACAGCACTCCCTTTAGTATTTCTTGCAGGGCAGGTCTCTTGCTAACAAATTCTTCCAACCTTTGTGAAAATTTTAAACTCTTCCTTACTTTAGAAAGACAGGAAATTTTTCTCCTTCAGAATCTTAACTATGTCATACCACTGCCTTCTCACCTTCTTGGTGCCCATTGAGTAGCCAGTATTAGTCTTATGTGGCTTCCCTGTATGTCGTGAATCATTTTTCTCTTACTGCTTTCAGGATTTTCTTCTTCTCTTCAGCATTTGATATTTCCAATCATTATGTGTCTTGGAGTGGTTCTATTTGGATTTATTCTATTTGGAGTTAGTTGGCCTTCTTTGATTAGCATTTTTGTGTCTTTTATAAGGAATGGGAAGTTTTCCCCAATTATCTCTTCAAATAATCTTATTAGCACTGTAGTCTTCCCCTTCTGGACATCAATGATTCTTATATTTGTGCACTTCCTGCTGACCATCATTTCCCTGAGATCCACTGCAAATTTTTCCATCTATTTCATCTTTTTTTCTTTTATGCATTCACATTCTTATAGTTCACTTATTCTTTCTTCTACTTCTTTAACTCTGTTGTTGTGTGTCTCTAGAATATTTTTCATTTGATCTACAGTATCTTTCATTTCCATAAGATCTGGTATTTTTTCTGTTCTTTCAAAGTCTTTTTATGCTCTTTGTTGCTATCTTTTATGTCTTGATCCAACTCATAGAAGTTATTTTGAAGATTTGAATATACATCTTTGATTAGTTGCTCCAAATTCTGTTTCTTCTTTGAATTTTTACTTCCATCCTTTGCTTTGGTCACATCTTCTTGCATCTTCATGTATTCTGTGATTTTCTGTTGGTTTCTTGTCATTTGATTATCTTATAAGATTATTTTGAAAATTGATTTCACTCACCCACTTAATATTTTGTATTTCCTTGGGTTTTCTTTGAAGGTCTCTTTTGGTAATTGGTTAATCAGTAATTCCAAGCCAAACAAAGGGCAAGTTCTCCCATGGGAGATGCAGGTCTACTTGTAAATCTGTAGAAGATTTGGAAGAACAGCAGTTTTCCAGTATGCCCTTTCCTTGTCTTCCCAACAGAAGGCACTCTTGGACCACCTCTTTGCCTCAAGCCCACTTCACTCTAACTGTGGCAGTTCCCTGGCAGGATGCAGATGAGGTGAAAATCCAATTAATGCAGTAGGTCTCTGTGCGTGCTGAGAACTGCCATCCCCAGGAGTGGGGGTTGGGCATTGCACCTTACAGAGAATCTACTTGAGCAAACGATGGGTCTGGTGATTCCCAGGCTTTTGTATGGAATAACTTTGAGTTGTGGGACTGAGAGTTTCACCTTCACTATCCCATAGCCAACTAGGAATTATCTTGTTTTTTGTCTGTTCACAAGATCCCTACCTGCCTTGCTCCTTCAGGCCTATGGGGTGAGGGAGGAGCTCTTGACTCTGCACTGTGGCTCTCTACCATGTCTGTGTCTTTCTGCCTGTGCACACATGAGCTCCAGAGACCTCCATGGAGAAAGGATTTCAGCAGTGGAACCCAGAGCATCTCTCTAGCTAACGAATTGTCAGGTTAGTTCTGCTGTGTGTCCCAGTTCACACATTTGATCTCCCAGTTGTGGAACTGAAAGCAATAATCTCTTAGCTGATTTCAGAAATGGGAGTGTCACAGTGTACCACTCCTCACACACCTGCTCCGGCTAGTACATAGCGGCCAGACCTAGATGCAGTCATGATTAAACAAACTCACCCCATCCTCTCAGCCATAATTTCTCAGTTTTTTCATCCAGACCCACCCTATATAATGTAGAAGTCTTTCTTTTTCTGCTTATATGCTGGGACCACTGTCCCAGTCATTTTCTGCCTTTTCTCTAGTTATTCTATGGTAGAGAAGTTAGCTGTGCCTCTCCTATTCTGCTATCTTCCTGTTTTCATTTTTGTTCATTTATGTGAATTACATTTTCCTTTCTTTAGTTTGTTTTAAGATTTTTCTTTATCATCAATTTTGGATAATTTAATCATGCTATTAAATTAGTAGTCAGCATTCTCTAACAAAACATATTCAACAGATTATGTTATATAAATATGAGATTTATAAAATTGTCTCATGTAACCTTAGGGATGCAAGAGTCCAAAATCTTACAGCAGGTCATGAGGCTGGCAATTCCAATGAAGGTCCTTGGCAAACTCCACAGGGGAGGTTGGCTGGCATAAAAATGCAGGAGTCCAAAATCCATAAAGTAGGTTATGAGGCTGGCAACTCCATTGATGGTCCTCAGTGAAATCCTTAAGAGAGGCTACTGGCTGAAGAAAAAGGTAAAAAGTCTCTCTTACTCATTAAAAGTTGTCAACTGATTGGATTAACCCAGGTGATTGGATTCTCTCATTGCAGAAGACACACTCCCCATTGATCAGACATGTAATCAGCCACAGATGTAATCAACTGACTGATAATTTAATAAACCAGCCTTTTGGTTTATTAATCAGTCACAAAATATCCATGTAGTAATGGCCAGACCTGTGTTTGCCTTATCAACTGGGCACCATCACTTGGCCAAGTTGACATCTGAACCCAACCATCACAGCTATGTCATGCCTGTTTTTAATCTTCTTTATTTTATCCTCTTTGAGTTTTGTTGAGGTTCTTACATCTTTGGATAAATAATGTTCCTCAAATTTAGAAAAATTTTACCATTATTTCTTTAAGTAGTTTCACATTTATCGGTATTTCACATTTTCTCAGTGCTTTTTCTTTCAGTACTTTCGTTTTGATAGCTTTATGATTATATCTTTGAGTTCATTGATATTTTATTCTGCATTGATCAATCTATTCCTAAGCAAATACAGTGGTTTCTTTATTCAGTTCATATATTGTATTTTGGAGATCACTAAATTCCATTTGGTCCTTTTTCATCTCTTTCACTTTTTTCCTCCTTATGCTCATGTAGCTATTCAAAAATCCTTAGCTGCTAATTTTGTTTTCTGCATCATTTCTTTGTTTGAGTCTATTGACTATTTTCACTTCTGGTAATTTGTTGTTTTATCCAGCTTCTTTACATGGTTAATAATTTTTCATCATGTAATGGATTTTTCAATACTATATTTTTAAGTGTTTTTTTTCATAAAAAATGTTAACTTTTTTCAGGCAGATTACATATAGGTTTGTTTGATGTTTGAACCATTAAGACTCATTTTTAAGCTTCTGTAAGACAAATTTAATGTAGCATTTACTCTAGGGTTACTTAAGCCTAAGCCTTATTCTAAGGTGTGACACTTCTGGATCTCTGCTGAATGCTCCAGGTGTTCAATGAATTTACTCCATTTGACTTAATGAAACTCTTCCACCTCTGCATAAGTTTTGAAAATTTTTCAGTTTGCAGAAGCTGCTTCGTAATACTTCTAGATTCATGGATTTTCCTACTAAGTATACACATTTTAGCATTTAGCAACAGAATTGTATTCTTAACAGCATACATACTTTATTGTGGTCTCTAATATCATAGACTAGTGGGCTCAACAATTCACAAAAGAGTACTCTGGGATGGAGGAGCCAGGAAATGTGGAGTGAGAGGAAAGTATAAGATGTAAAGACAGGTTCTTACATATCAGACTCAATGCCATAACCTGCTGGTGACCAGGTGTTGTTCTGCCATACTACCTCAGGCAGGAAGAAGCTAGACCAGGCCAAGAACTCACAATTCTCCTTTGACCAGCCCATTCCATATTTACAGCCCTTCCTTCTGTGGTTTTTTTTTTTTTTTTTTTTCTGTAATCTCTTGGGGTAATGTGTGGGGAGGCAAGCATTTCTATATGTGCCAGGTTCATGGACTTTACCAACTGAACATAGGATCCCAAAATCTAGTCCTTGGGCATGGAAGGCCTCCAAGGACTCAGGCCTTCATCAGCAGTATTTTTAAACAGGTTGGGATGAGGTAGGAGACCTTGTATTTGTGGGACCTCCCTCCCTTGGTGGTATCCAGATGCTGCTGCACGAAACAGGAAGTGTTCACCTCTGCAAACATACTGAAAAGCTTCTTTTATAATGTACTTAACCCTGTAGCAGTGCAGATTGTAGGAAAGGAAGTATGTGCCATAGGGAGTTGCCTGCAGATTCAGACAGCCAATGATGTCCTGTGATTTTACCTTATGCAGAAAAAAGATTATATAGGCCACATCAATCTTCTTGACATGTTTTGGCAGTTCTTTTCCTGCATAGGTTCCTCCTCCCCAGTACTCTATCATTCAAATAACAACCATGTCACCTTCCTGAACTGATATCTGTTTTCTTAAATCAGTGCAAATATCATGCTCTGCTTCATTTTACCTCCCAGCACAATGGCTCAAGAAGTGTATGCAGGAAATAAATCGGTATAACCTTAGAGATGATCTCATGTATTTTGCATCTTTTTCTGGATCAATGTTATGTGCTTCCAATTGTCCAAACACTACAGGCAAATATCCATGTGTTTTGTCAAGTTTTAGAGCCTTTTGGTGCAGAGAGACTGTTTATTACCAGTCACTCCAACATGGACGGCAGTAGATACACTACAATTTTTTAAAATGCTGTATTATTTTCCCAGACTGCATGATAAACACCACTCAGTGGTTTGGCCTAAGGAACAAGCATTTTTGTGGTGTTTTTTTTTTTTTTTTTGAAGGCTCCCAAATCAAAGTATCTGCAAGACCGTGCTTTCTCCCAAAGTCTGAAACTTTCTGATGCTGACTTGTGATCCTTGGGGTTCCCTGTCTTCCATCTTTGCCTCCTATCACATGATGATCTTTTTCTCCTTGTGCCTTCTCTTTTTGGTTTATTTTGGATTCTGGCTTCTTACCTGTGGCTTTTCCCCTTACTTTGAGCTATTATGTATAAGGCCTGTAGTAACCTGGGATAAAGCCCATTTTGGTAAGCCACACCTTAACTCAAGAGCACATTTTCAAAGGATTGTATTTATACATGTTTTCATACCTACAGCAATATGGATTAACATGATTCAATCTATCAAATACACCTTTATTTCCTCTTATGTTTGTTAGTTATACCTTTGGGCATATTTTAGTCATTTTTGTACTGAGAATATGTGTTCTTAATTTATGAAATCTGTATAAACAGATTGACCATAAGGTCAATATTGTACCATTTCAAAATTCAGACTTCACATTAGACCCTTCATATTTCTTCTCATGTCTCAAGTTTATTTCCAACCTCCAATTTCCACTTATCACTTCTCAAATGAAATGATACCTCAGAAGTATAATTCCCTAAATCTACACACATGTCTACATGGAAGTATAATTTAAGTGTTGTTTTCATATTTTGAATTTCTATACACATAATAACATCCACATTAATTTGTTTCTAATTTTTCTTTTGTCAGTTATTTTCTAAGAAAATTATAAAGAGAAAAAATATATACTTGTTCATACATACCTGTTTTGCCTTTTTTAGACACTCTTCTTTGTTTCCAGCAGAAACATATTTAAATTTGGTGTACTTTTCCTTCAGCCTAAAAGATATTTTTTAGCATTTATTGTAGCATGGGTATTCAACATGAAAATCTCTCAGTTTTTATTTGAGAGAGAGTTTATTTTTACTCTTGCTTCCAGGAATATTTTTCCTTCATCTGGACAGTTTTGTTTCAGCCATTTAAAATACCATTCCACTTGCTTGCCATGCCAGAAACCCAGGTTCCATTCCCAGAACCTGCCCATGTCAAAAAATATATATACATTTTCTCCTGACCTCCATTTTCTTCCGACCTCCATTACTTCTGATGAGGAATAATGGAAATGTTGCATTACTGTTTCTAGGTATGTTGTATCTTTTTCTCTGAATGCCTTCAAGTTTTTCTTTTCTTTGTTTTCCAAAAGTTTGACTATTGCTTATCTCTGTGTGTACAGGTTTGTGTGTATGTGGGTGTTTTCCTGCCTAGGGTTTGATGAAGTGTTTGGACCTGCAAATCAATTTTTGCTATCACATTTGGGAAATTATTCTCTATTGTTTCTTAAAAAAGTTATACCTCATTCTCACACAGTATATGTATGTTAGACTGTTTAACTTTGTTCCACAATTACCAGATATTCTGTAAATTTTTCTGAGTCATTCTTTTGTTTTCTTTATTTTGATTGTATACTTTCTATTGTTTAATCTTCAAGGACCCTGATTATTCTCCTATTCCAAATTTCCACTTGAAAGCATCCATTTAAATTTTTACTTTAGTTATTATAATTTAAAGCTTTAGAATTTTGTTTAATTTCTTTATAGATTATATTTCTCAGAAGAGATTAGATATATGTGCACACATTATCACCATATTGATGTTTACTTCTAGTTAAGTTTCTAGAAAATACTGTTTGGTTCTGTGAACTAAATAGTACCAACTTCAAACATGCTGTATGATCAATCTCAGATCTGGAATATCTTTGGTTTGATTACCATTGACTGAATTCTAGTCAGATAGGCTGGTTTATATGTGTATTTATATATATATATAGAAAGAGAGAGAATAAGAACTGAACATTGTTGAGAAAACATTGTAGAGATTAGAAACTTCCTATGAAATACATGCATTTTTCTTCTGCTAAAGAGTTCAATTAGGAGCTGGTCATTTTGCCCTTATGTAGGCTTCCTGTTATACTTTGTAGGGAAGGATGTGCAAAAAAGTTCAAGTGTTTATCAAAGTCCTCTTAATTGATAGCTCCAATCTCGATTGATTGATTGATTAAGCTCAGTCTTGTGGAACTTGTCAGGGCTTCATATTTGTTGGACTTCCTGTTATCTCAGTATAATGCATAATGATTAAGGAGCTGGTAACGAGGTTTCTGCATGTTTACTGCATGAACATCCAGTGTTTCCCTGTGCTGTTTGATGTCCAGTGCCTCTCTTTCATTCTCAACCCAAAGTCATTCCCGTCTGGTAAACCTTGCAGCCTTCTATTGCAGATGTGAAACTGAGTCTTCAGCATAAGATGTTTTCTGCATAAGGAACAAATAGGTAAAAGACATTAGACATAATTCTAGCTATAAAATAAAATTGTTTTCAATTTGGTAAAAATAAAAGTAAAGGTAAAGTTCAGTTAAGTGAAGGACAGAAAAAGCATAGGTGCTCATATCCTTATCTGACATGGAATGATAATCATCCCATGTTGGGTGAGATAAAAATAGTGGTGACAAATCTTAATGTTAATAAGATAAATTGTCATATTTTATTGCAGTAAGTCAATAGATCTTACCTAATATGAAAAAAATCAAGAATTAGCCATACAGAAGTAATCCTGAAAAATAATACACAATGTTGTAATGATACTATTGATGGAAGATGTTAAAAATGAAGATGAAGGACTGTTGTTCCCCTTTCCAACGAATTGAAATTTTATATATATGTTAAAAAAAACTATCTATTGAATAAGCACTTTCACTTTGTCATCATTTGTCATGTAATAATTGGTAAGTTCTGAGTTATATGATGAAAAGATCCTATTTTTATTCCATACTTTATGCTTTAAAATGCTTTAAATAAATGTCTTTCTTATATAGAAGAAATCAACAGAGTTGTTCAAACTATTTGTATTATTCAGGGTTTTCTAGAGAAACAGAGCCAACAGGAGATATTTGTAAATCTGAGATTTAGATTTATAAAGGTGTGTCACACAACTGTGGGAATGGAAGAGTAAAAACTGCAGTGCATGCTGGGAAGCTGGCAGCTCCAATGAAGGATCTGGGAAAGTTCCATAGGAAAGCCTTGTTGGCTGAAGAAGCAGTGAAAAAGTCTCTCTTTTTCTTTAAAAATCTTCAATTCATTGCATTCTTCTCTTGGTGGGAGATCCACCCAAGTTAATCACAGATGTAATGAGTCACAGATGCAATCAACTGAGTGATGACTTAATACACCAGTCTTCTGGTTTATCAACCAGCCATGAAATACACTTGCAGCAATGGTCATGCAAGTTCTTGCCTGACTGGAAACTGGGTATCATCACTTGGCCAAGTTAATACCAGAACCTAACCATCACAGTCCACCCCTCTTCAACTTGGCAGCTATATACATCACCTTGAAACATGCTTAATTTCCAAATAGAACACAATAACAGACATATGTTTTGCCTAACAACACTCAACTGTCCCACATACAACCAGAAATGCAGTACATCTCTCCAAAATAGGGTTCAGTCCTTAAGTAACATTCACTCTTAAACTTCATATCCTGTGGTTTAAATACTATAACATGAACAAATACAACTTATGTCATATGACAAGAAGAAAACAAGATATTGCTTATATAAAAGTGCAAACATACCATAAAAAAATCAAGGAAGAAATATTCATGCATCACAGTCCTCATTTCTGTAACTGGCCACATGGTCATAGTTCATATTTATTACTATCTTCTGCTAGCCATTCCATGTTGCCTTTATTCTCAACAAGCATTTCAGCTGGCTGAATTTCTTCGCAAAGTAGGGTGAACCAAACCTTCTTTCCTAAAGTTTCTGAGCCATTGGTAGTCCTAGCCAGATGGGGTTGTTACAGTTTTCCATTGATTTTAATAACAGGGCATGGTAGCATTAAGAGAGGCCCTGGGGATCTCCTATATTCCACATAAACTCTTCTTTATCCCCATTGTGTAGTTGCAGTCTTATTTCCCCTTAATAGTCAGGATCAATCACCCCAGACAGAACAGTAATCACCTTTCATGCTTGTTGATTTAGTGGCATGAGAAGCCCAAAGTGGCCAGGTGGCAGTCTAAAGTTCCAGTTCAATGGATAATTGTGTCTATTGGTAGGAGCACTCCTCATTTTGGAACTAAGACCTGTAGACCTTAACCAGAGTTTAAGGTTGCAGGGACAGGAAGCAAAAATTTTCCTAGTGGATCACTAGGGGTGATAATGATTGTTTCCATTGCCATTTCTACCCCTCCATTCTTGGAGCGATGAATCCTGGCCATGAGAGAAACACCACCATACATTGGATGCTGATTCAGAACATACAGAGCCTCCTTGAAAACATCGCCCCAACCCTGAAAGGTATTGCCACCTAGTTGGCACTGTAATTGGGTCTTCAGAAGGTCATTCTGCCATTCTATCAACCCAATTGCCTCTGGATGAAGGGTATCATGGTAAGACCAGAGAATTCCATGAACATATGCCCATTTCTGCACTTCATTTGCCTTGAAGTAGGTTCCTTGATCAGAAGCAAAGCTGTGTGGAATACCATGACAGTGGATTAGGCATTCCATAAGTCTACAGATGGTAGTATTTGCAGAAGCATTCCATGCAGGTATGCCAAACCCATTTCCCCAGTATCCCAGTTAGAATAAATCACTGCCCACCCCCCATGATGGAATTGGTCAAATGTAATCAACCAGCCACCAGGTAGAAGGCTGATCACCTCAGGAAATGGTGCCATATCAGGCACTGGGTGTGGGACTCTGCTGCTGGCAGATTGGACATTCAGCAGTGGACATAGCCACGTTGCCCTTGGTAAGTGGAAGTCCATGTTGCTGAGCCCATGCATAACGTCCATTCCTACCTCCATGCCCACTTTTTGAATAAGCCCATTGGGCAAAGGCAGGAGTGGCTAAGGAAAGAGAATGACTTGTATCCATAGGATGATTCATCCTATCTAATTAATTATTAAAACCTTCCTCTTCTGAATACAACCTCTGGTGAGCATTCACATGGGACACAATGTTCTTTGCCTATTCAGAAACATCTATCCACATACTTTTTTCCTCAGGCTTCTTTGTCATCAATTTTCCAATCATCTTACTTCCAAACCCTGACCATCCAGCCAAACTAATGGCAACAGCCCATGAGTCAGTATACAAATCCAACTCGGGCCAGTACTTATTCCAAGCAAAATGAACAACCAGGTGCACTGCTCAAAGTTTCACTCACTGGGAGGCTTTCTCCTCATCACTGTCCTTTAAGGACATCCCAGAAAGGGATTGTAGTGCTGCAGCTGTCCACTTCCAAGTGGTCCCTGCATATTACACAAAACTATCTGTAAACCAGGCCTGAGTTTTCTCTTCCTCAGTCAACTGACTGTAAGAAACTTCTCAAGAGGCCATAATTCTGGTCTGGGAAAAAGAAGGTAATGTGGCAGGAGTGGGGGCCATGGGCATTTGGGCCACTTCCTCATGTAACTTACTTGTGCCTTTAGGATGTGCTCTGGCCCTATCTCATATATACCATTTCCATTTTATGATGGAGTGCTGCTGTGCACACCCAGCTTTATGGCTTGGTGGGTCAGACAACACGGAGTTCATGATAGACAACTCAAGTCTCATAGCAATTTGGTGACTCATGGTTAACCATTTAGTCTCTTAAGGCCCAATAGCTGGCTAAAAGCTGTTTCTCAGAGGAAGAGCAGTGATTTGCAGCAGATGGTAAGGCTTTGCCCCAAAATCCTAAGGGTCTGCATTGTAATTCTCCTATAGGAGCCTGGCAAAGATTCCAGAGCATCCCTATTTGTCACTGACATTTCTGTATCTGCTGGATCATATGGTCCAGGTGGCAAGTCGACTTGCACAGCAGCCTGGACATGTCACAGAGCCTCCTCTTTGTTCTGGTCCCCACTTAAAACTAGCAGCTTTCTGGGGCACTTGGTAAATGGGCCAGAATAGTGCACCCAAATGAGGAATATGTTGTCTCCAAAATCTAAAGAGCCCAGTAAAGCATTGTGACTCATTTTTTTTTAATCATAGGAAGGGTCAGATACAACAGCTTATCTCTCACTTTAGAAGGGATATCTCAACAATCCCCACACCTAGAAACTTCACTGAGGTGGAATGCTCCTGTATTTTTCTCCCATCCCCAGACACACAAATGCCTTACCAATAATTCTAGAGTATTTGATACTTCTTACTTACTAGGTCCAATCAACATGATAGCATCAATATAATGGAACAGTATGACGTCTTCTGAGAGGGAGAAATGATCAAGGATGCTGCAGACAAGATTGTGACATAGAGCTGAAGAGTTGCCTTATCAATAATTCTAGAGTATTTGATACTTCTTGCTTACTAGGTCCAATCAACATGATGGCCTTTCCTAGCCTGATAGCCCTCACTCTATGAGTCAGAGAACAATGTAGGGATTCTTCAAGTTGTTGTGTATGTTGATTCCAATTATGGATTATGGAACTGGGTAAAAGGCAACTAAATGGTTCCCAGGACCCAATAAACCCTCATATTCACCCTGATAAAAGGCCATAGGTCTCCTTGGGGAAGGCTGGGAGGAAAGTTAACAGTGTAAATCTTGGGTAGTGTTAAAAGATCCTTCTCCACAGGTACCAGGCCGTCCCTTCATTCAAGGTGCTCTGGGTGTGTAAACTGTCTCAAGTCTGGGAATTGAATAAAGGGCCATGACTGTTTTTGTAATTCAAGTTAGACTTCTGTCCACTTGACCTTGAATTTTTCTGCTTATATAGCTCAAACAAGAATTTAGTAGGCTGCCCATCTATTTTATTTCTAGGTACCCCATGATTACTTAGCAAATGACACAAGTCTGTGTGCATCAGATTATTTTGACTGCCACTTTGAGTCTGCTGTCCACTGACTGTCACCACATGGCTTCTGCCAACTCAGGATCCAATCACCCACATTCTGTTTAAAGATTTCAGCTCTGTGACAGCAGTTCCCACATTAATATCTGACTACAGAGAAAAGCAACTACAGAGCTCTTCAGGCATGATAGAGCTAGTCTCACAAATTTATTTCTCAAGGTTCTGGTGAAAGATATGTCCTCTGGACATTCCTGGGGCATGTGAGCAGGATTTCCATGATAAATCCACTAAAACATTCCAATCTCTCTAAGCCTATTGATCCCCTCATCTACATTATAGCAAAGCAGTTCTGGCATTTCAACCTCAGGTAATTTCAGCCACCTTTTTATCCATATTTCAGCCAACCATCCAAACAAACTGTCAATGCCCTTTATAACCAACCCCTCAAGCTACAACATTGAATGCAGAATCTCTGCTTAATGGACCCATATCAATAAATTCAGCTTGATCCAATTTTATATTACTTCCACCATTACCCCACACCCTTAATATCCATCCTCACACATATTCCCCTGCTTTCTGTCTATATACATTGGAAAATTCAGGCAGTTATTTTGGAGTATAGTATCCCTTTTCATGGGTCACACTTCGTACCTCACCTTTTCAGGCATGTTGGGACTTTAATTATAGGTCTTTGAGAAAAGACAGGTGATGGGAGTGGGTCATGAAAATAAACAGAAGTATCTTTCAAGCCAATTACTCAGGGCATTCCATTGCAGTGTCATCTGGTGAAACAGTATTAGTCAAATCAGACAGAAGAGTGAGGGCTATTTCCCCAGGGGGTGGTGGTTACACGGTTAGCAGGCACTGAAGGGTTAATCTCCTTAGATGGAGATTGGATGTCAGACTTTTCTGGGCAGACTGGAAGTCGGGAAACTGTTTCCTCAGGGCAGTCCATTACAGGTCTATCTAGCAAAGGCTCAGCAGAATCCAAGGACTCCACCTCCTCCTCCTCATCATTATCAAGTCATTTATCCCCATACCACATTTCAGGACCCCATTCTTTTCCAATCAAAGCCCTTACTTAGCAGCAAACACCCTGAAAGGTTGAGATTTTAGTTTATATTGTAAATCTGCTACTCACACAGTGAGGCTCTATGCTGGGTTTTCAGAGTTTTCAAGTGTGCAGGAAATAAGATTTTCTTTCAGGGAAAACAAGGAAACTTTTACATCATTCATATGTGCTTATGTTGTGAATTTGAAGCCTTCAGCTCATTCCTTTCCCTCACCACTGTATACAGAGTACCTAACAACAACTAGCCAACATCATTATACTTCTTAATTCCACAAAACCCTGTAAAGCTGTCAAAAAAACTCTCACCCAGAGCCTCACCTCTTATAAGCATACAATTAGCAGAATCTAATGGTGATATTTTGCATAGCTCTCTTGCCAACTTACCCCATGGGCTGTCAACGCCATCTTGATTATCGGAAACAGAGTCATTAGTGCCTCTGAGTCTAATCAGAGTAGAAAACCAATTGTAAAAAACCCATTTTTAAGATTCTGTTTCTCAAGAGCCACCCCACTCCCTGTATTATTTAGGGTTCTGTGGAGAAACAGAACCAACAGGAGATATCTGTAAATATGAGATTTATAAAGGTGTCACATTCAACCACGGGAATGGAAGAGTCCAAAATCTGCAGGGCAGGCTGTGAAGCTGGCAGTTCCAATGATGATCTGGAGGAACTCCACAGGGGAGGCATACTGGCTAAAGAAGCATGAAAACAAGTCTTTTCTTCCTTAGAAGGCTTCAATTGCTTGGATTCTCCTGGTGATGGGAGGCCTGCCCTAGTTGACACAGATGTAGTCAGCCACAGATGCAATCAACTTCTGATGATATAATATATCAGCCTTCTGGTTTATCAACCAGCCACAAAATATCCTCACAACAATGGTCAGGCCAGTGCTTGCCTGACCAGTCAACTGGACATCATCACTTGGCCAAGTTGAAGCCAGAATCTAACCATCACACTCATTAAGCAAAGTGCTGGGTTATGGGTTTGCAATTGACTTTGTGTTTATAAGTTTTTAGTTAAAAAGAGAGTATCTGCAGGATATTGATCTGCCCTAAAATTTCTCAATGACTTGGGAGCTCTGGTAAATCCCTTAGTGTTCTAATCTACACAATTTCTAGTGAGATTTGTTTGCTTTTGCCAAGGCTAAAAATGTTATCTACTGAAACTAAAATGAAATTTTCTCTCAGAATGGCATCCAACCTGCATTCAGATCTAACTTGGATGCCTAAAGCTACTTTGCATTTCTTCCCTTCACTCTGGGCTCCTCTTGCAAATGGGATTCTGGGTGGCTTGCTTTGGGATCTAAGGGACCAAGAGGTTTGTACTTTTTTTTTGAGGTTCGTACAATTTAAATTCCTGCCTTTACCACTACAGCAAAATGGGTTTGTGTATATGAAATATTATGTGAAAGTTTTGTGTTCTTTTTGGGATATCGTAAGCCCTCCTTACTTTAGAGAGGTTTCCTGAATCCAAAAAAGGAAGTAAAATGGCCACTTTATGAAAAGATAATATCTGATTATTGCTGGAAGATGGCATGCTGAATCATGCTTCTGAACAATTTGGATTGGCGGTAACTTGACTACTTTCCCAGGAGAGGGTATGGCTATCTGTGCATAATCGATCACTGACTTCTTCCAGAAGCTATAAACATAATGCAAACTAAAATGAACAAGCATACTAAACATTCTGCTCTTTTCTGTGTATTGTATTTGCTACTGTTTTATTTCAAATTTATTTCTTTGCAAACTTGCTGACATTGCATGTTATTCATAAAGTTGCAGTTTCAAACTTAAGTGGAAAGGTTCATTTTCAGAAGATGACTATCCTACTTAGTTTTATGTCACACCATTCTACACTTTATGGCATAAAATAAAATATCTTGTTAGCACAGTTAGTACAGTTATGAATCATTTTGTATCCTACAATATATGAACATAATTGTCATCTAACACCATAGGAAAAAAATAAAGAGTCTCTCAGAACACAATGGGCATATTTTAAATCCACAACTATTACTGTTTTGTGACATACAAAGCCAAAGAATAGTGAACAAGAGAATATTTGCTTCAAAAATCATCTCTATAAAAAAGTGAGAACTCAGGCCTGTATGAGGAATTTAGTAGAGGAATAGCTCTGATTATTAATACAGGGAAAGCTTAATATAGTATGAAAGTCATCCAGATGTATTCTTCTGTGATAGGATACACTTTACTTTGATATTTTACTGAGTTCATTTACAAGAGAAAGGCAATTAAAAATAAAGATGCAAGGCTTATTCCCATCACAAATCATACTTTATTGTAATGCCTACTTTTAGATATGCATTTAAAGGGTATCCATCATAAATTTTTATGTTGTACATGAAGAAAAGTGGGTAATATTCCAAATAGGTAATAACTTTACAAATTGTATGGAAATGAATGGTATGAATGCGCTGGTGCCGCTTTCCTTATACGTACACATCAGTAACATTCATCACTTAGGAAAATTTTTATTCAAATGCTTATATGATCAGAAATCTTCCTCAATGAGGACATATTGTTCCTAGTTCCTTTGCTGGTTTTGTTATTAAAATAGAAACAAGTAAACAAATAAACCAGGTTTTAAGGGGTATCAGTGTGTCTCAGTGTGGCTTTTGAAGTCCTTGAACAATTATTTAGACCACCTGTAGTTTGTGACATGGAATTTTCCCCTCCCCCTCCTTTTCTTCTCTAGGAGCTCAGTGGATGGATGAAATTAACTTGAGGACAGAGAAGAAACCCAGGAAAAATTGAGAGATCTGGAAAGAAGATTCAAGTGTTGAGCATTGATGCAGGAAGATAAAATGCCATGTTACAATCATCTACACATTTTAAAGTCATTTATCCTCTTCTACAAGTGAAGTTTTACTGGAAGTTCAAAATGTAAATCAACTGCTGTGGCTGAAGCATGGATGGGCCCAATTTCACCATCCTCTTGTGCCTCTTGGATTAAATTAGAGTTCTTGGAGTGCATCTTTTACTGAGGAGGGCCCAGAAAACATTGCTTCAAAATAACTGAGGAAAAGTCATGGGCATATCTTAGTGAAATGCTCAGTCTGTGTTTCATTATTTGTAATAAGGGGACACTAGTGGTTATATACCAAAGTTTTCCATCACAGATAACAAGCTCACTGTAATGGTTAATTATCTTTCCTTTACATTTATTGACATATGGGACTACCTGCAATATGAACCTTCCAAAGTGAAAATGTCCACATTCTTTAAAAACAATCAGATAGATATTAAGATCCTGAACTTAAATTGTTACATTGTTCTCACTGTGTGTTGTAGTCACCTTTATCTTCACATACATCTGCACACACAAATATGTAATAATTTGAGACTTTACTTGAAATCTGTGACCACAGCAACTACAAATATTATAACCCTAAGGCACTACAGATGGCAGAGAAGGTTTCCATAGATGCAATGATCAGGGAAAAGGCAGAAGTGCATAGGGTGGGACAACATGGGGTTGGAGTGGACAGTCTGGTCATTTGTAATGTGCCAACTCTCTGCGTAAGCCCAAGAGCACAAGAGATTTCCTCAAGGAACTAAAGGAATAATTACTAACAAATGGGGTATTTTATACATTTCTAGCATGCTCTATAAATAAGCCGAGATTGATATGGGTGCTGTTTCAGAAATATTACCCTATGATCCTAATGATTTTGCCCAATGACTTTGAACATTTTTACAGGGAGCAGCGAGCAGAGATTATAAGGACATGTCTCTCTGATTCTATGTGGCTGCAGATGCTCAGACAAAATTTCAACTTGGTACATTCAGAGGAAAGGTTTCTATGCTAAGAGGGCCTAATATTAAAAAAAAAAATATTTCAAACCAAGACGTTGTTAGTATCAGAACGCATAAACACCGTTCTCTTCCTTTCTATAAAGAGACATCCGATTATAACATATTCAGGATTATAAAAATGCTTCACAAATTAGACCTATCCTATATGGTTCCATAAAACTTTAACGTGGTTCAGGTAGGAGAAAAACTACATTCTCTCTGTATAGTTTCCTGACTGGGACCTTGTATGACAAGGGAAAGATTTAGGTGTCCGTAATTCCCAAAACCGATAGCATGAATCACCCACATGTTTATGGGGAACTTTAATGAGAGAGACTTTACACACCTAACACAACAGTGACTGTCTGAAAGAGCAAGGGTAATGGAGGTTGGTACTTGTGGGATGCCACCCTAAACACCTCTGACCCTAATAATTCTGGTCATGTTCCTCAGCAGTGCTTCAAGCTGGACCCCAAAGGGTCTGGCTTTCCTCCCAACCTCACCTGTCCCATCCCATCGTGGAAGAAGTAGGAAATAGTTCATGAAAACACCTGAAGTGACTGCCAATGACTCCTACAAGTTCAGGATATCCCTGGTCATTGTGGCTAAAGGTTTTGTGGAATGTGAAGTGAGTTTGTAGAAGACAGGAGTGAGGAAATGGTGTGTGAGTCTTGATATCCAGAGATAAGGAAGAAGCAACAACTCTTTATAAAGAGTACCAGGAATCTGCTCATTCCCTTTCCTGACCTAAAATGTGATGATGATTCTAGGACTAGATCCTCCAGGTGGGTAGAAGTTACCTGGGGAGGTGCTCTCTAGCATCTCTACTCAGTTTTCAGGAGGGAAGTTTCCCCACCATGAATCTACTCAAAGCATCCCCCTTGAGGGAGACTTTTACAGGCAGGGATTTTTCTCCCCACCTCCTTTCTGACATTTTTTCTCAGCACTTAGCCATCTTGCCTCACCCTGCCCCCCAACTTCAATGTCTTAATCCATATCAAGGTAGAAAACAAGAGACATCTCAGAAGTCTTTGGTAAGGAGGAGAAAAGAGACTCTTACTGGACAGAGGCACAGTTAGGAATAAATAGTTGGTCAAAATTAACATAAACAATGCTGATTAATCTTGTAAAGCCTTTTTGTTGATATTGTTTTGAAAAACCTGTAAAAATCTAAAATGTCGCCATTCTTTTCTATGCCTGATCTATTTATAGAGAGTGAGGAAAATGGAGGTGAGGGAAAGCAGTGGTGTAAAAATAACAGAAGAACTTAGGGAGGAGAAAAAAGTGGAAGGTTTCCCTGATGCGTACCTACTCTGCCTGAAAGAGCAAAGGTAATGGAGTTTAGTAGTGTGAGTCCACTATACGTACCTCTGGCACTAATAACTCTGGGTATTATACAGATCGATGGTTTAGCCAAAGGGAGATCTAAAAAAAAAATTCACAATATCATCTAAAAATTGGATTTTCATTATAGTTATGGTACGTGACTTTTCTCACTTCCAAACATTATGGTATTATGCAAGGTTATTCATAAAGAAAGAAATAGATTATCTTTCTAATATTCTGAAGATCTCCAAATATCCAAAGAACTATTGCAAGTCTCAGAAAAATAAAGTCTGCATATTAAGGAATGAGTAAAATAAAGAGTTCTAGAAGTAAGGGTCTTCACTTAATTAATATAATTTTTAATAGGGGCCTCCTGGGCATCCTTTAAAAGTTTCTCAAAGTTTGAAGAAGGACTAACTATAAATTTCCTCAAAATAATTTTCACAGTTCTATAATGCAACCAGGAAATATTAAACCCTATTAATAGGTTGAGAGCGTGCCACCTCAGGAGTCAGATTATTTTAGTGGTGTTATCCATATTCATATCCATAAGTTTTAGAATTAACTTTCTAAAATTTCATAAAAAGATGGTTGGCAACTGAAATTGGTAACAAGAAGCTTCATATTCATAAGGACAATTAATGGAAGACATAGGAATTTGTTATAACCTACGATATCATCAGTTGGAAAGATACAAATCATAATTCTCTCAAAAGATGTCATCCCATGAAAGCCTAAGTGAAATTTGAGATCAAAGCATGAAATTTCTAAGGGAAACCCTGAGAAATTGACTGGCCTTATTTTCTGTCACTATAATCACAACTGACCTATTTAAGAACTGCAGGAAAAGTAAATAATTTGTAAAGTATTCTTATATTTAGAGATCAGTGCTAATGGCAAAACTCACTTAGACACATGATTTTCACTAAATTTTATTTTGAGAGCTATGAGTCTAATTTTAGAGAAAGAGGGTTGGATCATATGTCAACAAGTGACATTCTGTTTATAGAACTATATGAAGCAAAATGTAAATTTGGGGGAAGGAAAAAAATTAAGTTCATATTACGTAAACAAATCTGTGTTGTATCTTCCCAATTGTCAGGTAATTTGAGCACAAGTTGCAATGGAATGCTTGAAAGATACTAAGGTAAACTGCCTGAGAAATAATAGATAGGTGGGTTATTTGCAAGTTTCCTTAAAATAGTCCAACGTCTTCTTATATATTTTTATTTAACATGTGCATTCCTCTTAAAATATGGAAGCAGTATCTCTAACCATTGGTACATAAAAGTTAAAACATAATTAATGTAAGTCCACTTTAAATGATATTATGAAGCATATGATCTCTATAGCATAGTACTACGAAAAGTTATCCACGAGTAAAAAGGCAGATTTATGAAGTACACGATCATGATGATTTACAATCACCATCACCATATAAAATGCCCCCAGAAAACTCCAGTTTAAAAAAAATAAACTTTTATCATTCAAAATTTGCCTCAAACTGGTTTTGTGTCCTACAATTCTCAAATGCACTTTGGGGAATATTAATATATTGATTTAAAATAATACTTTAACTCTGAAATTTCATAATGTTTCAAAGAAGAATGGGATAACAGGTAAACCGGGAGACTTGAATGTCACTATTTACACAACATGAATCTTGAGTAATCTTTATGCAGTTATGGGGTTGGAGGAGTATTGGGTATTCTGATCACCCCATCTACAATTTATGTGTTTGCTATGCTAGTTCACATATTACATCCCCCTGGATGCAGCTTTATTTCCCCCTCACTTGACTTCCTCACTCTGCAAGAAGGAAATTTATTGTGGATGTGAAAACAAATGCTCACCATGTTTCCGTTATAAGAAAATATTCTAGCAAGTGTTTAATAAATTAGGCACTGAAATTCCCCAATGTCAATTTTGAATCTAAAACATTATGGTCAAGGCAACTTTTAAATTAAGTATGAGTATTTGAAAATTTGAAGTCAATATGATAAATATAAGATTACTTTGAACTTAAAATGATTATATACCCATCTAATCCATAATCAGTACTGTCATGGTCAGATTTATGTGTCAACTTGGACAAGTGGTGGTACCCGTTTGTCTGGTTGGGCAAGTGCTGGCCTGTCTGTTGCTATGAGGACATTTCATAGAATTAGATCATGAGCACGTCAGCTGCATCCACAGCTGATTCCATCTGTAGTCAGCCAAAGGGGAATGTCTTCTGCAATGAGTGATGCTTAATCTAATTACTGGAAGCCTTTTAAGGAGGATTCAGAAGAGACAGGCTCTCTTCCTGCTTTGGCCAGCAAGTCTCTCCTGTGGAGTTCATCCAGACCCTCCATCAGAGTCATCAGCTTCATAGCCTGCCCTATAGATGTTGGACTCTATGTTCCCATGGTTACATGAGACACTTTTATAAATTTTATATTTATGAATATTTCCTGTTGATTCAGTTTCTCTAGAGAACCCTAGCTAATACAACTACATTTTCTAGTCACCTTGTATAAGCAGCTCCCTCTCCTGTGTAAAAATAAAATTACTCAAAAATCTAGATCACATAAAACCAGTTTGCAAATGGGCTTACAACTTGGAGTTTTATTTTATCCTCCAACGTCTCACATGATTCTTAAAAAAAAAAAGAAAAAAGATTATTTAGCTTTCTCTAGCAAATATTTTCCTCAAACTCTGTTGCTAGAAATATAGAATACAGTGGTACTTATCATGTAGGAAAATCATCTGGTCTAAACCAGATATACCCAGGTATATTTCTATTAATCAGCTACCTGGAATAAGCTCCCTATACTCTCCTTTTTGACCTGGGCTAACCCATGTGTGAGTAACAAAGGCTCTTGTAACCTATTTATCTTAAACCTGGCCCTAAATCCCACCAAATTGTAGCTTCAATCCCTTTTCACTACGATTTCAATAACTCTTTGCTTTATAAGGTTGATCATCTCAAAGACAAAATGAAACAAACAAAAAAAGGAATCTTAAAATTTATGTAGCAGAGGAAAAAGTATTTATGAGGCCTTTAACCAGAATTGATGTCATTTAGGATTTTAAGACAAACATGGAAAATCTAGTAACAAACAAAACAAAGAACAAAAATACAAGAACAGAAAAATTTCAAACCTTCCTTACCATAATTAGCAGATTGGAATAAGCCAACCAGGAAACATGATCCCCAAAAGAAAATGAAAACCATGAACAAGGTTAGTTCTAACCTTTCTCCCCCTAATAATAAAGCCCCAATCCTAAATAGAAAGCCATGATCTAATTAGCTCATGGGTCCTGATCATTATTATTCTTCCTATTTGAGAATTGAGAGAGATATGGCTTTATTTGATCTCCTTCTAAAAATTGCCGTTATTTCTCAATGAAACCAAAAATGTATTGCAATAATTATCTAAAAAATTGCCTTTCACTGGGAGAGTTACCTCAATCCTCCTTTACAATCTCTCCAGCATTCAAACCTAGCTATAATAGGCTAATGACATACTTTTAGAGCTAGTTTAATGTTAGCTTAATAGCTCATAAAAATTTTTAAGAAAAATAATTTTATGTGCATTCTTTCAAATAAAAGGAAAAGTATGTTATTGAAAATCACAGAAGTATTTGAAAATATGCATTTAACTTTGGCTATGGCTCATTAATTTAGGCACCAAGACATTGATTATTTCCCTTCACCCCATCCCACAATACCAAGTATTCTAACTTCATTATTTCCATGATTATGTTGACAAAATATTCTTAAATAGGGCCACAATTATTGAAACCATTACTGCTATATCCAACATAATATTAAAATCAGTGTTTCACAGTCTTTTTGTTCACGACCATTTCCTTTCTGAGCCCTTTTAGACATTTTCCCCTAGTTGCTCTGTATCTGCTGTGAAAGTTTAGTATCATAGATATACTATATATCTGTCTATGTACTGTGGTCCTTATGTACTAAGGGAACAAACCATTGTAATGGCTAAGACATTTTGTCCTGGAGAGCCAATGTTTGCCCCCTTGCAGACAATATCACTCTTTTTGAGAATATATGATTTAAATAATTCTCTTGATACAGTTCAAATCACACTATTCTCTCTAATGCTGCTAATATAGAAATAAAATATATCCCAATCAATTATCTTACATGCACGTTCTGTAAAGTAAATTATTTTCACCAATTTAAAATGCCATCTGAATTTACAAGGGACAGCAGGAGGCAGTGGTAAGGCTCCAGGATGTGGAGAAGGTGACAAAGCCAGATGAGCCTTGGGTAGGAGAGAGTTTTGTGCTTTTATGCCTGACACTATTATCAAAATGAGCCATTATAGAATTAACAACGACCATAACAAGAGCAGCTAAGGGGCCTGAAGAAATATTGAGGGCAATAATTAATCCCCTGAAAAGCAGCTTTGTGCATTCATTATTATCCCCATTCACATCTACTTCATTATTTTTCCATTATGCAAGATATGTCATTTTATATGGTGCTGAAGAAAAACAAATAACTTTCTATTCACCCTGGAAAGTCCCACAGAGTGCCAATAATTTTCTTCTGAGTTCTTAATGAGAGGCTTTAAATTTCAATAAAAAAATGGTCTTCCATGTGGGAAATCATGGAGAGTTTGCAGCAATTTATTCTAAGACAATACTTTATGGCATCATTATGCCAACATTTTCACTAAGTAATTTCATTCAAATAATTCAATAAGAAAATACCTCTGTAAATCGTTTTCTTGATCCTTACAGTGTCAATTGATTAATAGCAGTTTATATTTTTAATCTTGCCACAATGCTATTGTTGTCGACTTCACAATGTTGATTTTAATAATTTCATTATATTAATGCTTCGGTCATAATCAATTAAACTGATGAGCCTGTTAATGCCATTGCAAATTACATTGTGATATACATGTACATTCATCTTTTTAATGTATAATTTTAACTCTTTTGTATTTGTTGTTCTTTGCCGTGATCCAAGCTGTTTCTTCGTATGCAGGATGAAAAGGAATACGTAGAGATCATTTTAAAGGTTTTGGGTGGAAAATAATTTCTCAAACAGTAAGATAATTCCATCAAAAACGCTTTTTTATCATTTAAATTTCTAGATAATTGAATTTTTAATGTATTTCCTGGTGTATGTATAAAATATATATACAGTACAGTAAAGTAACACGAAAGAATAACAGAATTATTATTAGCTAGTTTCTTCTTTATATAATGAGCATTTTTTCAATAAAATTCAATCCCTAAATCTTTGATAATATGTTTAGTTATAAAAACTAAATCCACACAAATTCAAGCAGGTGGCCATTGAACCCACTGCTTGGGAGCCCGGACTCTGGAACAAAGCTCTGATTCTGACATCTACTGCCTGCGATACTCTAGGCTAATCATAATTGGTCACCAATTATTCATTTTCTCCCAGTCTCAGTTTCTGGCTCTGTGGAAGAGAGAGATTAATAGCATCTAGATAGAAAGAAGCCAGATGCAAAATAGGCTATACTGTATGGTAACATTTATATGAAGTTCTGGAGCAGGCCGAGCCAATCTACGCTGATAGAGATTGGAACAGTAGATGACAGGTGATAGGGGTTGTCTGGGGAAAGACAGGAGGGGGTTTCTGCGGGGATGGCATGCACATCACATTGGTAGGGGAGCGGGCTATATGGATTGTGAATTGGTCAGAAGTTGTAAAGTTTATCCTTAATATCTCTATATGAAAAATACACTGCAATAATTTTTAACACTATGATGATGATGAAAATGTTCATTGTAAACTCAGTCCAAGCATAGAGGACATATCTAATTGTAATCGAATAACTCATCACTGCCCTGGAGGTCAGGTCTTGGTTTGTGACCCCACCTTACCTGTCCTTAGCTTCGCTGTGTTACTAGATTTCAGCCCTGTCATTCCTTTCTGCACACCACAAATATTTTTGCATGCCTCAAAGTATATTTAGAAAAGTTGAATAGGACGTAACCTGTATTTTCAAGGTGCTGAAAGTGGAGCTAACGTGACTTTTCTTCGTTTGTCTCCTCACCTGTGAAAGGAGTTTTTGATGCTCTTATAACTGTTTTCAGCTAAACAGGGAATTCTTTGTTCAGGAACCAAAAACTTGTTGGTAGACTGACTTCAGACACACTTAGATTTAGATACTAAAACACATTATTTTGACAGATTTTCTCTATCAATTCTGCTTTTCTTTTGATATTGACTTTCTTTTATTTTTTTCTTTCTACTAGTGAAAAGATGAGGGCAAAAATAACATCAATTCTAATTAACCATAATTTTGTAAGAGTTTAGATTTTACTTTAATGAATCACGTAATGCCAGACAATATTTAAATAATTTTGTATTACACTACTCTTCCTAATGATAAGCAAAACATTATTATCCACGTTTTAAAAATAAACTGAAGGTTTTATAAGGCTAGGGAAATTTGTGACAATTCATTAACTGGCACTGACAAGTATTTTTCTGTAAGGTAAAGAAATCCTTTATTTCCTAGGATACAGCTGTCAAATCTCCAGGAACATTCTGAGTGTCTAGACATAAGGTAGAGGTTGGGGGACCGGATTACCCTCACCTAAATCAGGTGGGGTAGACTTCCAACACAGAAGAGGTATATGCAATCACCAGAAAAACAGATGAAGGAAGCAGCGGACATACCAGAACATCTCCCATCCACACCATGCTACACTGAGGCAACACAGCATGAAAAGCTAGTTTAGGAAGACCATATGCTGGGTTCAAGAGCAAGTTTTGCAATTTATGTGCTGCATGATTTTGCAAAGTTACTTAAAATCTCTGTGCTTCAGTTTATTTTTAAAATGTGGATAATAATGTCTGGCTTATCATTAGGAAAAGTAGTGTAATACAAAATTATTTAAATGTTGTCTGGCATTACGTAAGTGATTCATTAAAGTAAAATCTAAACTCTTACAAAATTATGGTTAATTAGAGTTGATGTTATTTTTGCCCTCATCCTTTCACTAGTAACCACAGCTATAAAAATATATTTAAGTCCATAAATGACTCCAAATACCATGAACTGAGACTTTGTCTCTGACGAGCAATCACCCTAAGTAGTCTTCCATTTAGATTCTCTCTTACTTCACTTTGAAATTTTTGACATGGAGAGTATGATTCAATATCCTCCTAAGTGTGCCAGTTTGGGAAACATTACCAATCTCTATGCAGACAAAACTGCAGTGTACCACAACAGCTAGGAAACTATAGATGTAAAATAGATAACTGCTTTGGTTGTTCAAGAGAGAAATGTGCCTTTTCATAAATGTCAGGAGTTACATTTCAGCTAAATTTTGCTTAATGTGAGTTTTTATCAGGGTTTTAAAATCCTGACATACCAGAGGAGACTTTTTCATTCCACTGTGGAATATGGTTATGCTTCCCAGGCAATTTGGAAACCTAGAGACCTCTGTAAAGTCCATTCTCATCGGTCTCTTTATGGAGTCGCATACAAATTTTTGGTCAGGGTGATATTTTGTTTTATGTTTTAATAGCAATGGTGAAAACCTGAATATCCCTACTGACTCTTTGGGATTACATCTTGATAAAAAATAAGAGTACAACGCCACCACATTTCATGCCACAGGTAATTTCCTTTGGATCCTTTAAGAGAACAGCAATTCTATGGCCTTCACTTGAGGGAGCCACTTCTAGTGAAAAAACAAAACAAAATAAAACACCATCAAATATAGTCAACACCTTATTTGCCAAAGTTGCATCCATTCAAAGACTTAATCTGGTCAAACATGCACAGCTGTGTAACCAAAATGAAGGGCCAGAATCAAATATTTCCTCATAATTCCTATTTTCCAGTGTCATCCATTTGTTTGCTACACTTGGTAATGTGCCACTAAATATAGAATATGTTAGTTACACCACATTACTCTAAAAATATGCCATGTGTTCATAAATATCAATGATTCGTTTATATTGGCTTCCAGAAATATAGTTAAGAAATAAAAATACTTTTATTTGTGGATGAATTTTAAATGCATTTCGTTGGTATTCATATTCTTCTTAATTTTAGACCATTATTATTAAGATGCCACAAATGAGAAAGTTCATTTTGATGCACTGCCATAGATCCAACATTATTTATAATAGAAATTAATCATTACCACCATTGTTGAAAAATTTTTCAACAATGAAAAATTTCTTACCTCTCAAAAGTGTTATATGATGTTCATTCCTAGTTATTTTTTGGAAGAAGAGTCTTTTTTGTTCATACAGTGATTAGCTATGACCAGTTGAGTCTTATGACTAAATATTTTTCCTCAGTCAGAGGAAATAGACAATGTTTAAATTCACTTGTTTAATCCATCCACCTTTGAGTTTGTATGCAAATCTAGCAATTAAAGAATGTTTTTTCAGCCACACACACACACACACAAAAAAACTAGTCTGTTATGTTGTTCTTTTCGCAAAATAATGAGAGACCCATTCTATTCCAATAACCCCAGGAGAATTACTTTCTTTTTCCTGGACATGAAGTTAATTAGGAAAAGGAGAAAGCTAATAAAAATAATTGAATGCTTACCAAAATGCCAGCTGTTTATCAAATATCAAATACAGGGCCAGAAATTTAGTGGAGGGCTTAAATCTACAGGTTTTAGAAATCCAAATTTGAGAGAACTACTTGTATAGGAACATTAGGCAAATTTAACTTCTCAGCATCCTCCATTCCCTCAACAATAAAATAGAAATAATATCATCACCTACCTTTAGTGATTTCTGTAAACATTAAACAAAATAACATATAAAAAGCCTTTAGTTAGCACAAAGCATTCAGTAAAGTCCTTGGTATTATTTTTATTTCAATTAATCTTCAGCACAAACCTAAAATGTACATATTGTTATTCTTATTATATAAATGAGAAAACTGAAGTACAGAGAATGAAAGTGACTTCAGCTAGTTATGACCATTTGAACACAAATCTTTAAAATCTATTGGTTTTTTTAATTGCACTACACTCTTGCCCACTTACCATTTCCTTATTTCTTTTAGGCAATTATTCTTATGCTCACACCACTGAGCAGCTCATCCTCTGCAGTTCATGGCACTGGTGACTTATGCTAAACAAGCAAAATGTCCACACAGAGCGCATTAGACTTACACATTTAGTCCATGCGTGTCATAATAAAATTATGCTTTAATAGCTACTCCCTCTATCTGCTTGGTGAAGGGTATGGATAAAGTGAATTATCACATTTAATTCTCAGAACAATGCTGAAAAATAGGTATCATTCCTGTTTATTTTACAGATGGAGAAAGCTAGGATTACAGAATTTAGGGGATTCCTTTACGGTCAGATAACCCATGTGAATTCAGCACATCCATTATCTGAAATTGGAACTATCACATAAAGTTCACATTGAAATAACAAAAAAATACTTCTCTCCTTTTGGGGCCATAAAATAAGGCCAAATTTACATTTTCAAGAATTGATCCTATCGTCATGTAGAGTCACATTTACCCCTACTCTGGGAGAAATTTTACTGGGTCATATGGTATACCATGATGACCTCCAGCTTTTATGCTCCAGTAGAAATGTTAAATAGAGGCGAAATTTTAAAAGAAAATCATCTCCTTTTTCTTAATTTCCCTGGAAACATAGTACTAAAGCTGCTGTAATTTTTCTGATAGTTTTGAAGTAAATAAGCCCTGAAGTTTTTGAGAGAAGCAGAATGATATATTGCAATACACACATTCAGAGAAAAAGTATGATTGATATCAAAGAAAATCTAACTTTAGATTTTGAGATAAAACACATATAAAACATAAGGCAGGGATTTCAGCCCAAAATCCAGCCTACAGATTTTGGATTTGCTTTGCCAGCCCACACAATTATGGGTGTGCCAATTATTTGCAATAAATCCGTATAAAGCTGTATAACTCATTTATAACTCTAAACACATATCCTACAAGTTTGTAGGTTGAATCCCGTCCAACATACCAACCCCACTCTTATTCAAGTAATAAAAAGTTTGGTACCAAGAGAGTCCAGATTGTTTTTCATTAGGTAGGAGATAGAGGCTTAGACTCTGATGGTGACCACAGAATACCCCTCACAAGACCAGTTGCAAATGGTATCTCCTCTGTCCAATGGGTGGCTTGTATTGCATCATCAGATCTTCCTCTTTGTTAGCAAAAGCATGAAATTGACCTTTTTGTTCTAAATAACCATGGCAATGTCATGTTGAAGAATTTGTTGGCACCAGCGCTGAGAAAGATGTAAAACAATGTAGTGATGTTTTGCAACGATAGATAGTGGTGCTGCTTATAGCCATTATTTTTTTGTTTGTTTATCTATTTATACCATTACAATTTATTTATTTTTACCCATCCCTTAAAGGAAATAATTTGGCATTGTGTACAAAAGACGATAACACAGTTACAAAAACCAAAATTCAAGATAAAGAAGGATTTTAACATGTTGTAGATGTTGTAAAAATGCATTGTAATGTAATATAATGAAAAGATGCGTCTATGTCCATATGCCTCTCACATTCTCATTCATAAGATTTTAAGAAAACACACTCACAGTCATACATACACACTAATCAGGCACGAAGGATCAATTATGCACATTTTTATTTTAAGAATATTTTTAAGGCAAGCGTAATTCCTTTGATGTCCAGATTATGCAGACAGTAAACTGGCCTTCAATTTATTTTCCTGTGATTCATTATGTGAGCACTAAACAAAACTGCTCCCATTTTGCATTTACAGCAAAGAAACTGAAGTCCAACCATTCAACTACTCTTATTTATAATGCTATTATAAAGTGACCACCTTAATAAGCAACTTAGTTCATTTGCATTATGTCACTTTTCTAGAATTCTATATGTTACAGGGCAATCTCTAGTTGATTGCATCCTTGCTTGAAATCATTGAAAGGTCACATTCAGGACTCAATTCATATAAGAAATCATTTTTTTTGGTATTCAACATAAGTTCTGAATATTACTGTTTTATTTCCATGGTTATTGATTTTTATTTTAGCCCATGATAACAGGAAAACCACGGTATTTTACATTTGTCTGGATTCAGTTTTATCATATTTATTAGCTATTATTCAATAAAGATGTTGAGGACATTATTATTATGAAAAAAGTAATGGCTAGAATAGAAGATCTCTAGAAATCAGCTCTGGCATTGTGATGTTTCTGTTCAGCAATTGTTAAATATGTGAATACCATATTACTTTCTTTATCAGCAAAATTTCCATTAACCAGTCTGCAAACACAAAAATATTTAAATGCATCACCCCAGAACAATTCTATTGACACTCCAGCTTCTCCCCTCTCTGTGATTTCTCTAGAGCACTTTTAATAACGTGCCAGGAGCAGAATGACTGGTCCATTTGAATCCCTTGGTAAAACTCAGAGACTGGTAATAGAAATAGTCTTCCTGAGGAACAGACCAGAAAACATTAGAATTTGCACTTTCTGCCTACAGAGTTGTCCTCTCAGTTGTGAAAACATGGTTGATTCATGTAATAATAGCCACTGGATAATTTTCTCCAACTCACTGAAAGCAAAACAGAAACAGTCTTGCTACTCCAAAGAATATAGAATATGGGGAAGTGATACTTGTGGCAAAAAATGAACAAAAAAATAGGATTGATAGACTCAATGACTAAGGTAGCCCCATCATGGCATCATATCCTGTACAAAGAGAAACAAATAGCTGTAACAGACCCAAATCGCAACTCTTCACTCCATGGAATTACTCATATTGTGACCCCTGTTATGACTTCAAAAGAGTAATTATTGTAGGCAGAAATACTGGTAGAAAAGTACACTAAAGAAATGCAATCAATACTCAGATCCTCTATCCTCACAAAACTGTTAGAAAACTAGGAGGCTAGGAAGGGTGGAGAATCTTGAGAATTAGTACACTGCCTTCTCTGGTTTTGCAATGGTTTTGACTTGAATACATGGATGGATGATTTACATTGCTTGAATAAAGGGCAGCTGAACGGACAAAACTTGGACACTGACTTCATTTTGTGTGGTTCCACAGCTACTTTCTTGTATTGCCAGAGATCACATATGGTGTTGGAACATTATCTGCTGCGTCTGAGAGAAGGCTCGGACTTGATGGGGATAAAACAAAAAAAGCCCTTTTAATTACTCATGAACACTGCCAATCTTAGGAAGTGAAATGGAGTAACTAATGCCTCTCTCTCTCTTTTCCTATTTATCATTCAAGAAATTACCTCAATTAAAAAAAAAAAAGGGCTTAGGTTTGGAGATTCCTTACTATCAGGAAGACAAATGGGGAGAAACAATTGGAATTTTCTGCAAGGTAAGTGATCCTGCCAATTCTCTTTGCTTATACCTAGCCAGCTGGGATATTGCCAGGCAGGAGGAGAGTATGTGAAGGGTTACGATATGGTTCAAGGTTTTCCAATGATACCATAGGGATTACTTTAAGCAGCTGATGCCCAAGTACAAACCCTTATTTTACCATTTTAAGGAGACTCTTGTGCACTGTGAATAAAAATGGAGAACATTTTTAGTGGGAAAAAATTCTTTTCCTGGAATACAGTTTCCATCTGTATCTGAATCAGAAGTGCCTCTCTACGAGAGAGACCATTTCCTTCACCCCGTTTTCTTCACCCCTTTCTCTTTTATGATTCTCGCTTTTCTAATATGATACTTGGTTGTGCTTCCCTGAGCCTTTCCTTCAGAATGTGATCATAAATTCCTCATTTCATCAAAAATGCAATCAAAATTCTCAATCGACCAACAAATTTCTAGACACCAAGAAATTGGAAAATGGGGGGGGGGAATGATGAGGAACAATTAAATAAGTCTCCCTTCCTTTTCATATGTATTTTGCCCTTAGCAAGGTGATATATAACTCTGAGTGGCTCACCTAGTCATGCATTCTTCCCCCTCAGTCAGTGGATGAAATATATTGCATATGAAACAAATTTTGTGATTGTGAACACCCTCTAATGTGTGCCTTACAAATTCTCACACAAGCAGTGAATTTTCTGCTCTGAACTAGTTCATATTTGAACCATTTCGCGACCGTGCTCTGACCGTCCAAAGCGCACCAAATATATATATGGTAAAATCAATTCTTGGGATATTACTTAATAAAAATTGCTTACACTTCCAGTAGCAATTTGCCTATACCAGTGTGTTAGTTAGATTCAGTTGTCAACTTGGCCAGGTGAGCACACCTAGTCTTGTTGCTGCGGACATAAGCCAATGATACGTGAACCTCATTTGTTGCTAATTACATCTGCAGTCAGCTAGGAGGCGTGTCTGCTGCAATGAGTGACGTTTGACTTAATTGGTTGGTGCTTAAATGAGAGAAGGCAACGTAGCACAGCCTAAGCAGCTTGGCATTCCTCATCTCAGCACTCACAGCTCAGCCCAGGCCTTTGGAGATGGAGAAAGAAGTCACCCCGGGGAAAGTTGTTGGAACCCAGGGGCCTGGAGAGAAGACCAGCAGAGACCATCCTGTGCCTTCCACGTAAGAAAGAGCCTCAGTGGAAAGTTAGCTGCCTTTCCTCTGAGGAACTAACAAAATAAATCTCCTTTTATTAAAAGCCAATCCATCTCTGGTGTGTTGCATTCCCGCAGCTAGCAAACTAGAACAACTAGAAACCTGAATCACAAGTTCAAAATTAGCAAATAAGACCCTGGAAATTTGGGTCTTGGCTGGCAGAATCAGGCAGAAACATTAAAATGATCTCATGGTCTGAGATTGAAATTTCTTCCGTATTGTTAAGCAAACAGGTGTTCTTGAAGGTGTGAGGGGAAAAAGTAGTTTTCTCCTCTCTGTGAGAGAGATTTTAGATTTCTGAATTTATTGACTGATATTGATTTACTCATTAGGTTACTGCTGCCCCTAAGGTTGAAATTCTAAAATGAACTCCCAAAACAAAAATTACAGAATTTAAGGGAATGAATGACTCAACCTCTACATTTAATTACCTCCGAAGGAATTTAGAGAGAATAAATAATTAAAATGAAATTATATTTACTTTCATCTGTGAAAAAATGCCAAAAGCTTTGTAATTCAAAACCACCATTAACGTTTCTCAAAATACCCCCTGGTTCAACTCATTTTCTGGATCTCACATCTCCCCTGAAGCTTCTAATAGATCCAAATCCTAACTCAAACCTCTACATCGCACAGAATTGTTTTTCCTCTCAATGCCTGACTACTCACTCCTTCTATGATCCACGCATTATGTTCATCAACCTCTCTTCCATTGTTTAATAATATTTATTACTCAAAAATCCTAAGTGGTGAAGGGAAACAAACAGGCAAATGCAGGGATTTTAGGGGGAAGAAATAGGAGATACATCTATCAAGGTTTCATGTGATTTTGGGGGAAATCTCACAGCTATTTGTTAATAACCTAATAACTCTCTGAGAGAGAGTAGAAGTTGAGAGAATAGAAGCCTAAGAAATCAGCAATCACGTGGAACCCCGGCATAGCACACAAAAATGATCTCTTCATATTAGGATCTTCCTATCCCTGCCATGCATTACATGAATACCTATGACTGTGCTTGAAGAGGTGGAACTTCTCTCCTACCAGTGGATCTCAGAAAGTTCCATAGTTTTTATTATCCACGGTACAACTCTATAAAAATTTACCTCGAAAGGTAGGAAGCATCTTATCTCTTCACATGTATTCCAAAGAGGGCAAAATGCCAGATGCTCAATTTTTCAAACATTTTTTCTTTAATTAAAAGAAAAACAATGTGTATTTCAGATGTTTTGGGAGAAAGCATTTCTACGCTATTTGTTTCTGTTGTGGGCACAGCGTCAGTAAATGGGTCCATTATTTTCTCTTATTGGAAGTTTAATGGAATCCTTGAAGTCAGAAAGCACCTGGTTTAGCTCCTAAGTGCTGTCTACTGGTATCCCTGGATGAGAAAAGGTTTTTAACGTGTATTTAAGGGATACCTTAATATCTTAGCCATCATTATTTAAGTGATAACTGTAAGGCTAAGTGCATTGATTGGGACTACCATATCACACAACAAAAATGGAAATCCATTCTCAACACAACTTGGGGTCTGTTTGCATTTACCTATTGGATATCCTGAGATTTGACTTCTTGGCAAGTTCCTCAGGAAATTTAAAACTCACAGGGTGGGCAGTGTGATGGTGGCTCAGTGGCAGAATTCTTCCCTGCCCTGACGGAGACCCGGGTTTGATTCCTGGGGCCTGTCCATGCAAAAAAAAAAAAAGCGGGGTTTGTTGTCTTCCGCTTTATTCCTTAGAAACAATGCTTGATTATACAGATTTATTTTATCTGTTCAAAAATATGTTAAACACTACTAATACTTCTTTGAACATCAACATTTCTGTATTCTCTAAACCTCAGAATATTCTCCACCTTTTCTTTCCTTAGCATCAGAGTCAAGTTATTAAAATTGTTGATATTGCTGCTTGCTTACTTTCTATCATTTATTTATTATTTCTAACTTGTCTTAAAAAACATTGAGAAGTTAAAATAAAAGTCTTATATCTATTCTTCTCAACTTCTTCCCAGTGTTTTTTTTGTGTGTGTATGTCAAAATTCATTGTAAACAGTGTTGAAATATGTGTGTCATCATGGCATGCCACCATATACATACGTCACACTCTTCTGATAATGTATTATCCAGTTTTAATGCCCTTTAATCATATTAACTCAACACAACGTTGCCACCAATGGTATATCCAAACACTAAAAAGTTTTATGAGACAATATGGCAAAAAATAACAGTAAAATTTAAATATTCCAACATTAATAACTTAAAGTTTAAATTAACATGATTAAATATTATTGGTAAAAATAAAAATTAAATTCTATCATCCCAAATAATAAAATCTTTCCTGCACTTGCATATAAAACAAAACCCAAGGAAGTTTAACATTGGCATTCTACAGAGGCCACGATTTTTGGCAAATCACAAATTTATCCTTGATACTAGTCATTGGTTTTTTTGAAGGAAAATATCTTAACACGAATGCTTAAGGATAGAATTTCTGAAATTATTTTTATGGCTTGCCTTTGATTATCTACTTGGGTCCAAATAAGATCTCATTTATATAGAAAGGAAAATTACCAAATACTGTTATTATAGAAATTCTCATTATTTGCATTACATAAACCATGATACTTTCC
>PVIY010019781.1:10082-45356 GCA_004026745.1 Myrmecophaga tridactyla
AAAAAAAAAAAAAAAAAAAAAAAAAAAAAAAAAAAAAAAAAAAAAAAAAAAAAAAAAAAAAAAAAAAAAAAAAAAAAAAAAAAAAAAAAAAAAAAAAAGAACAACCACATTGATACAAAAAAAGGAACAAAGAGGGAACAAAAAAAGATTCTTGAAGATGAAATAGGATTTCCAGAAAAAAAAAAAAAGAATAAATACAAGGTTTGGAAGATAAAATCAAGGATTACTCTAAAATAATAGGTTGATCTTATAAAGTTAACATTCAGAGGTGCTGAGTGATAAAGAATATCTGTTTAAACTAAGGCCAACATTACACATGGTGAAATAGCAGAAGCCACCCCACTAAGTGCAGAAAGAGATACAGGAGCTTTCTATTATCACTATTCTTTAACACTAGAAACAATAGTGGCCTTTAACCTGGAAAGGCCAACCAATGAAATTAGATAAGAACCTATAATTAAGGGTAAAAATATTGGAAAGAAGAGGCAAAAACAAAGAAAAGACCCCATTCATACTGGGGGCAACAACAAATTTAGCTTAGCAGTTCTATGCAATTGTGGTAGATTTAAAATGAACACAGGTTTTTTGTCCATCAAGAGATGGAATGTATGTTTCCTCCACATTGACTGACCTTCGCCATTCTACTTATTTTGGCCAAAGGAACATCAGCACCTATGGCATAAGCAGAGGCTTGAAAAGTTCTTGTGGATTGGGCTCTCCCTCCTGGAACACTGTGCTGAGACCACCAGGAAGGAAGCTGGTCTGGCATTGCAGGATGAGAGGCCATTGGAAGGGAGCCAAGGTACCATGCTAACAGCAAATCCCCAGGCCCCCAGTGCATGAGAAAAGCCATCCTGCACTTTTCATCCAAGCCAGTTAAGTACAGTCACATGAGTGAGCCCAGAGGAGACCAACAGAAGAGCTACCCATCAAACTATAGAGAAAAAAGTAAATAATAAATCAATTCTTGGGGAAGTTTGTAAGGCAGAGATAATTAACAGATACAGAAAAGTGCCCCAGAATCTTAAAAGACGTAGTTCATTTAGAAACCATCTAATTCATGTCCTTATGATAAAAGGATACTGGAAGCAGTGTCTGAAGGTATTAAGTTTGTGGTAAGAAGGGCAGGTTTGAAACCTAGTCTTCATTTATGCATTAATATGTTCATCCTTTTTAAAAGAATATTTTTATTGACAAATCTTCACACACATACATTCCATGCATGGTGTACCATCAGTGGCTCACAATATCATCACACAGCTGTGTATTCATCACCATGATCAATTTCTAGAATATTTACATCACTCCAGGAAAAGAAATAAAAAGAAAAAAGACAAAACTCATACATCCCACACTCCTTACGCCTTCCTCTCATTGACCACTAGTATTTCCATCTACCCAATTTATTTTGCCCCTTATTCCCCCTATTGTTTATTTATTTATTATCCATATTTGTTTTCACTCATCTATCCATACCCTGCATTAGACACAAGGTTTTCACAATCACACACAGTCGCATTATGAAAGTTATATCTTTATACAATCGTCTTCAAGAATCAAGGCTACCAGAACACAGACCAAGAGTCTCAGGCAGTTTCCTCCAGCCACTCCAATACACCATAAACTAAAAAGGGATATCTATATAATGCATACGAATAATATGTTCATTCCTTCACCAAGAAGTCAGTGAGTGCTCTCTGAACTTGGGCAGAGATGCAATTGAAAGAGGAAACTGGCTCAGTTTAGAGACTTACAGGTAAACAATCATGATCCAGGAAGCTATGCACTACAATAAATGTATGTGCAGAGAGTTGCTTCTGCACAGGGCCAGGTTGTGGAAGGGGAGGGGTCACAGCAGAGTTCACAGATGTGACACTTGACTGGGCCATAAAAAGTGAGTAAGAGAAGGTGGGAAAAGACATTCCAGGCAGAAACAGGGAGCAAAGGTCCAGAACTGCCAAAGTGCAAGCCGATTGGGGGAAATGGAGAGGGGTCTTGAGTGCTCGCTTATCTAGTGATAGAAGGACTTGATTTGATCTGGCTTTTGTCTTATGTGGACCTAGTTCTGCAAATCCATTGAGGATCACCTTCCCTCAAAGCAGCCTAATTTCAGCAAACTTTTCACTATCTTTTTATGCAAGAAGTGTCACACGAGGTAGTATCTTGCAAGAAGGTTCAGATTTAAACTTTGCCTCCTTTCTGCTATTGTCACTTTAATGTGATATAAATTTCACTGCTGATTTTTTGACATTTTTAAATTGGTATATACTATATGTTCACATACCATGTAATCATCCAAAGTGTACAATCGATGGCTCACAATATCATCATATAGCTGTGTTTTTATCATCACAATTGACTTTTATTTTATTTTTTTGTGTGAAAAATAACATATATAGTAAAAAGCAATAAATTTCAAAGCACATCACAACAATTAGTTGTAGAACAGATTTCAGAGTTTGGTATGGGTTACAATTCCACAGTTTTAGGTGTTTACTTCTAGCTGCTCTAAGATACTGGAGACTAGAAGAAATATCAATATAATACTTCAGCAATCCTACTCATTTGCTAAAAAGCCCATCTTTTCTGTATAACTCCAGCATCACCTTTGATCTTTCTCCCACTCTTTAGGGGTATTTGGGCTCTACCCATTCTAGCTTTTTCATGTACTGATGATTAATTTTATCCTAAAAAACATATGGACATCATTTCCCAACATGATTTTTGGAAATAATCTGCACTTGTAAAATGAACTGATGTCTTTCCTTCCTAGAAGAAGATGGAACAGGAAAATTCTGTTAGTTGACAACTGGTCAACTTTACCACATCCCCTTTTGTAATTGAAACAAATATTTTAATTTCCTTGTGGTATATATGGATATCATTGATTGGAATTTGGTCCAGAGTCAAGTGTTCCTCATTGTCGATATATGTAACTTCTTATATCTTCTGGGAGTATTAAAATTCCAATCCACAGTCTATTTAGTCTTTTTATCTCTATGGATAAATAGAAAAAAGTGTATTAAACATTGCTTTTTATTTTTACTATGCCACATCCTCATTTAGATGTTGCATTGTTGATATTAAGAAAATCGGGTTCTTTGCTAAACATCTCACTAATTACTTCTCTCTAGTGAATATGGAAATGAAAGGATTTTTCTTTAAAGGTGGCACAATTGCACTATTCCAGTGCTTAAAGTGAAATTGACTATAATGTCACAGCAAATCACCTAAAAATAAAAAAGGACCTGAAATCATGTTGTCTCCTTCTGTTGTCAAAGTACGCACAGAACATCACACAGGTGTCACTCTTCTCATTTCAGTGACTTTCTGTTATTTTAAAAAACATGTCTTCTTGTTGCTTTGGTTTCCTTGAGTAGCAAATTTTCTTTCCTACCTGTACTCTCCACCTCAGGCACACACATTTACTCTGTTAGATGTTACAGCTGCAGGAGAATTCATAGTTGGTTGTAATACGAAGTGGTGAGACTCTTTCCTAGAAGTGGAGGGAGCAGGGGGTTCCTTGAGGAAAGCTACTGAGAGGATGCGAGGTGAGCTGGTCCTGGTAATGTGAACCTTCACCAGGCAGACCAAGGAGGAAAAAGGATCCTGGTAGAGGACGTTCTAGTTTGCTAGCTGTCGGAATGCAATATACCAGAAACAGAATGGCTTTTTAAAAGGGGAATTTAATAAATTGCTAGTTTACAGTTCTAAGGCCAAGAAAATGTCCCAATTAAAGCAAGTCTATAGAAATGTCCAATCTAAGGCATCCAGGGAAAGATGCCTTGGTTCAAGAAGACTGATGAAGTTCAGGGTTTCTCTCTCAAGTGGAAAGGCACATGGTGAACACAGTCAGGGTTCCTCTCTCATCTGAAAGGGCATGTGGAAAACATGGCATCATCTGCTAGCTTTCTCTCCTGGTTTCCTGTTTCATGAAGCTCCCCGGGAGGTATTTTCCTTCTTCATCTCCAAAGGTCTCTGGCTGGTGGACTCTGCTTCTTGTGGCTATGTCATTCTGTTCTGCTGTCTCTGAATCTCTCATTCCCCGATACGTTTCCTCTTTTATAGGACTCCAGTAAACCAATCAAGACCCACCCAAATGGGTGGAGACATGTCGTCACCTAATCCAGTTTAACAACCACTCTTGACTAAATCACATCATCCAGGGAGATGATCTGATTACAGTTTCAAACATACAGTATTGAATAGGGATTATTCTACCTTTATGAAATGGGATTTTGATTAAAACATGGCTTTTCTAGGGTCCATCCATCCTTTCAAACCAGCACAAGGACCAAAGACCTGGATGAGTGCTTCTTGAGGAAACACTCAAGTGTGCACTTGTAAAAAGGTATAAAGGTGTGTGAGTGTGTGTCCCTTGCCTCATCATCACCTTTATTATGAGACTGCTAAGGTTCTGGAAGAACCAGAAGCCATGCTGAGGCATTGGGTTTTCATTTTCCAGTCAAGAGAACTCTCAGTGGTTGTAAAGACCTGGGGCTTGGGGATGAGGAAATGGAAGACTTTGACTTTGGGTGGTTTAGGAAATGTAAGGAGAAAGAGTCCACAGATGACCTTGAGACTTGACTTGGATCCAGATAAGGTCTGATACCTTTTGATTAGCTGTTTCCTTAGGTCACAATTCAGAATTCTGAATTTCAGAATTCTTTTTCACTTGTTTAGTACAGGCTAATTTGCAACCTGCTTGATTTTTAGTGTTGTTTTCTATATACAACAATAAAAATTTCACATTGCTCTTTCCTTTCTTTTTGGGGGGGTGGGGATGGAGGTACTGTTTCTAAATTTAAAATAAAATTTAATAGACTGTCAGGTCTATTAAAATAAAGATAAAAAGAACCACCTACCATAACAATGCATTATTCTTGACGAATATAGGGCTGTCATTCCCTTCATTTTGCATGCTCTGCTTTTATCTTTATCATTGCATCTCAGAATTTATCCACATGTGTTTTCTCTTTCAGTATGGTCTTCCAGGCTTCCCAGGTAGAAGGCAGGAGTTGATATGTTTCCTGGCTGTCTGCACTCATTGCCTGCCCTCTACCTGGGGCAGCAGGACTGAGAAAATGGATGCTCCCTCTCTTCCAATGTCTTCTAGGAATATTTGGGAAACTCAGGTTAACATTTCATCCCCAAAGCCAGAGCTGTGAAACAAAGGGATGGGTGAAAATATTTGGGGAATTTCATTAGTCATAAAGGCCAGAAAGTGCCTTCCCTATAAAAATAACAGTGTAAACATTTTGGCTTTTCATTGTATCAATTACCTGCAGTTATATTTGTAGGCTTAAATGAATACTTGTGGAATGAACTGTAATCTCACATGGTGGAGAGATTTCTCAATTCTACAGTCAGCCCCTCCTTATCATTTGCCAGCACCACTGTTGTAACAAAATAATCAGGCCAAGCTTTGATTTCCAAATTGATGTCTGTATTGCACTGAAAAGTCATGATGACTCACAGATGGTTGGCCCTGCATCAGCAATGAAATCACTCATTCGGAAAGATAAAGAGCCCTATACTAGAGAGAAAGAGGCCCCTCAGGGAGTATTTCATCTAGAAAAATAAGATCTCTTTAAAATGGGTTCTAATAACCATTGTACTAGAAATGGTTCAAAGCTTGTCCATGATATTTTCCCTTATCAAATTTTCTAAACTGCTGGACCCTAAAACCGACCTGATCACTGTTTCTTTCTGTGTTAAGATTCTGTTGGATAAATGAACCATTTGAACTGGAACCCCTGTGGGAACTGTTTGCATGTGTTGCAAAAGCCCCCCATGTCTGATAGATCAGCCTAGAGCAGAGGTGGGACTAGAATTTATTATTCAGCATTTTTATTCCTATGATGCTGTGTAAAAGGCAACTTTATTATTCGCAGAGTGGAATTTCGAATTGCAGGTACGTAAATATACGATTATGGTGAATTTTAGCAGCTACTCTATTATAAAATCGGCATTATATGTTGTTCATAAAGAAATAATGATTGCTACCATTTCCTGGGTGTTTACTGCATCCCAGGCATTATGCAGAGTACTTGACTTACATCATCTTATTTTATCCTTTTGTAACAGGATGTTAAATGCAACTTTTCCTGTGTTCTCCAGGTTTTTGGCAGCTCTTCAAAGCTTGAGAACAATAGGTACAGACTATCTTGGCAGAACCTGCTGCCGAGATGGTGAAACCAGTTCTGCCGCCGCTGTCAACCATCATCCACCCTCAAGGAACCTAGACAAAGTGGAAGCAATCACTAAGAAGAGTGGGGCAGAGAATCCCCTTTTAGAGAGAGCGCTATGCTTTGGCTTTCTCTCCCCCTTCCCCCAGCCCATCTCCCAAGGCCCTGGATACAATCTGGAGTCTAGAGAGAGAGCAGAAACCAACTTGATTCTTTCTTAACATTGCTACATCAGACTTATACTATAGAATTTTTCTTCCCTGCCCGTGGATGAATTTCTGATAGAGGCTGTAGCTTTTCTCGTTACTTCCGGATATTAGGTCCAATTCAGTCTGATATGAAAATGCCATGCTCACATTTAACTGACAGCATTTCCCCTCCTGAGGTTTGGTCTGCCTCAGGTTGAAAAGCCTACAGTGTCCTGAGGCATGGTAGACTTCCTTTATATTTCTGCATCTTGCTTTTCTACTCCTTCTCCCCTATTCACTGTGCAACTTTGGGATTCAGTGTTGGAAATGGAGAAGAACTGAGGGGCTGAAAAAATGGTATCTGACTGGGATAGCTGTAATATATCCACAGAAGTGTGGCAGATGGTGAAATACTGACTGCAAATCCTGACCCCCTTTTGTAGAAGTCTTGGAGACCCCAGCTGGGCATGACACACTGCAATTCCGTGGCTTGGCCACTTCTGACTTCTGGCGGTCCACCCACTCTAGCTTCTTGTAGAGTAGGTCTGGATCATTGCCTCTTCTCCCTTTTCCTGTCCCCATAGGTGGTAGGTGGTCCTCTCAGATGGATGCCCTTTCTCTGTCTCAGCACAGATTAAGGCTGGTTCTCCTGCGTGGGGTGCACCTCTGGTGCTTCTGGAACCCACGTAATCCCCAAGTTCCCTCCTTTCCTTCCTCTGGCTTCAGGGAAGGTCAATCACAGCCTCTGGCTTTTAGGCCTTTTTAAAAACAGGCATGATGGTGCACGGGTGGTTCAGTGGTAGAATGCTTGCCTTCCATGCAGGACACTTGCGTTCGATTCTTGGACCATGCACCCACCCCCCCCAAAAAACAAAGAAACAAACAGGCATGAGCTAGAAACAACTGCATGTGTTCCCTCCATGCTTCGGGTTTTCCAGGTAATACACTCTCTCTCAGTTGGTTTGAAGTAGGTGAGCTGTGGAGGGGAGAGCCCCCTTTTCTCTACCCTCTCTGGTGGGAGTTACACAGCACCCTAGCAACCCTCTCCAAGCGTACCCCACTACCAGCCTCTCTAGTGAACCTTTAGTCTTTTCTTCTGTCACTTGAGGAGAGTCACAAAATAATAAGATAACAGTGGCAAACAGATTTGGGAGAACTCTTTGCAAGTCTTGAAGCCTTGACCAGTACCCCAGGTGAGACTGTGGTGGTACTGGACCTATTTTTCTCAACTTTGGCTCCTTGACGCAATTTGTTCTTAAAATTAAAATAACCTGTGATTTAGGAGTTATCTCCTTTTTACAGATGATGAAACCGATACTCAGAAAAATTATGTCAATTACCTAAGACTGTATCACAAAGAAAGGGCAAGATGGAATTCTGCTTAATTCTCTTGCCGTTATTTCCCAGACTCCAATGAGTATTTACAAAGCATGGGGGGGAAGAAACATGATGAATTCATTGTTCAGCATTTTCATTGCTATAATGGGAAACCATGCTCTAAAAGATCTGTTGTATAGTTCAGAGCTTAGCTGAAGTTTTATTTCTTATAAAAACCAAGGTTATATGGATCTGAGGTGAGTCCTTTTCTTGGTTCCAGAGTTTGGAACAAGTAGTCAGGATGCTCCTCAAGTCAAAAGTCCATTTTTTCCCTCTGAAGTGATAAATTGGACCAGTTAAGAAAGAGGAAAAGAAGTATTATTAATATTGCACTAGAAAAAGAAATGCAAGAATATTATGAAGCTTGGGAAATAATTCTTTTTTGCTATTGTTTACTACTGCATTGCCCTTATGTAATGTTGGCATTTGGAATTTATTTTTCTGTTAAAACTCAGTTACATTTCCACCCCAGTGGAAGCAGAAGTTCAGAACAGTGTACTTATGTGAAGATGGCTTTTCCCACTGGGAGATGGAGTCTCTCCTATGGGTTATCTCAGCACTCTCAAATCCCTCCATTGTACGGGAGAAGTTTCATCCATTGTTAGCCCTGAATTATTTTACAGTTATCCCTCTCTAGAATTTTTACCTTTTAAATGTTGACTATCTGGCTTATGCCAACAGAAAAGAATTTCAAGACAGAGCCGAGACAGAGAAAGGAGCGGAGAGTGAGGCAGTTGGCTGGAATGCGAAAACACCATGGCAATACATCAGTAAGATGGCGCCGACCATCCCACCCTCTATACACTACTTCTTACAGAACATGCAAAATGGGCATTGGTCCCAAGCACTTTGCAAATGGAAATTGTGTAAGCCCACTCTTGGCTATTGCACCCTATCTCGGTTGAGTATATTTGAGATACACACTGGCAAGTTGTACAGTGCAAATATAGAGCTGTGCTACAGGTCCAAGACGAGTTGAAGGAGGCTGGACTTGGCAGTCAGAGCCAGCCGAAGTTCTAACAGCAACAATTCAGTGCACTATTCCAGGAATGTGTGATTAAGTTTATTATCTAAACATAAAACCATTTAATATGTCTCTTAAAAAGTTTTTTTTTTTTTCCTAAAAAACTAATTCTGGGAGTGTGAGGGTTGTCCAGCAGTGGAATTCTCCCCTACCATGTGGGACCCAGGTTCCATTCCTGGCCCATGCACTTCCCAAACAAACAAAGAAACCAACAAAAACAAAGAAACAAAATTCAACAAATGGTGCTGCAATAACGCAATACTCCCATGGAAAAAGAATGAAATGTGACCCCACCATACAGCATACAAAAAAAAAAAAAAAAAAAAAGCCAAAAAATGAATTCTAGGGCAATTCCAAATAAAATGTTGTTACCTTCAGCAAGTATAATGAATCATTCATTTTGCATATATATTCAAGAATAGGGCATCCTTGGCCCATACAAGGAAGTCATGAGTTGGGCTGTCTGCAGTCTTGCAGAGCTTCCCAATCTCATCTCGTGAGTGCTCCAATGGCACCCCCTTTACACACTGCAAGAGTGCCAGGAACTTGGTACTTTTCCATCCACGTTTTCTGCTGGCCTGCACCTAACACAGTGTCTGGCCTATAAGGGATGCTTAATAAATATATTTTTAAATTAATTTATTTTTATTGTGGTAATATATACATACCATAAAATTCACCAGTTTAATCATTCTTAAATGTATGAGTCATGGCGTTGATTGCATTTACAATGGTGGGCTACCATCAACCATTCATTACTAAAATTATGTCACCACTCAAAACAGAATTAAATTTTTAAAAGCCTACAGGGCCATACAAGGCAGTGAACCCTAATATTAAACATAGACTGTAGTTCATAGCACAATTATAATAATATTCTTTTATCAGTTTAACACATGTACCACACTAATACAAGATGTTTAGTCATAAAGGGGAATATATGGGAACTCTGTCTTTTTTGCATGATTTTTCTGTAAACCTAAAACTTCTCTAATAAAAAAAAATGGGGGGAAAACCAATCGCAAGACACTACGAAATAAACAAACAACAACCAGAATTGCTTTATATTTTTTATTTCAGTAAAATAAACGATTGAGTTTCATCCTTTTTAGAGAAATGGTCATTGTTGAAGACGAAATTGGACTTTTCCTGAACTGTGAAAGATTTGATAAATCTTGAAATCTTAAGTATTGCTGATGGAACTAATTTTATGAGTTAAAACAGCAGTAACAACAAAACCTCTTGATGGCTTAAAAACTCAGGTCATTTCATATAGGATTTCCGGGCTGCCAGCTTGGAAAGCAAAATTCAGGCTGGACCAAGTCCAACAATGACCAGTGATTAAAGTGTGATAAAAAACTTCCTGTTTTTAATTAGGGACTCCAAGTCAACAAAGAACACGAAGATAAAAGTAAAGATGTTTTCAAGTGCTGATAAATCATTTATTTTCCTGTCTGATTCTGTTGAACAGGAAAACAAAAGCACCTTAACCTTTGCTTTCTTATGTTCAGTAATTTTAACAGAAAGCATCAGGATTTAATAGATCAGGTCTTCTGTAATATTAGCCTTGCTGTTAATTTTTTAATATGTGGGAAAAAGTCTTTATGTTCAATTTTCTCACACATAAAATGAAGACAATAAATCTGTTATCATAGTGCAAGAGTGAGGATCAACATATTTATAAAACACAACCCCTAGTGCCGTCTTAAAAATTCGTCCTTTATTCCCAGCTCCTTTTTCTGGTACTGCCTCAGGACTCAGCTTACTAATGAAGTAAATTTTCCCTAAAGTGGACCTCGCCTCTGTTCTCACCCACTTTTCTCACCCTACATAAGCCAGACCACTGTCTAGCTTTCCCAAGAACTGGATCCCATCAAGTTCACCAATGACCTCCATTTGTTAAATCTCGTGGTCAGTTTTCTGCCCTTCGAGCAACTTTTGTCCCAGTCAAATACTCTGTCCATCTTGAAAAACATTTACCTCCAGGCTTCTGGGACTTTCACTTGCCTGGATTGCCTCCAACAGTATATATAGTTTTCTTTTGTGCACTTCTCCTTGGCGGACTTGTAAATGTGGGAAGGCGCCAGGACTTGGCTCTAGCACTCCTCTTCTCTGTCTCTCCTCCCTGCCTAGGTGATTGCATTGTCCCCCACATATGCTGAGGACTCTTGGCTTCTAACCTTAGCTCCAGAACTACATGGAGACTTGCCCACTGAGATGTCTAAAAGGGACCTCAGACTTAACATGACCCAAAGCAAGCTCTGACCACTGGATTTCTCCCAGTTTTCTTCCCACTCCACCTCTTCCATTGGTCTTCCTTTTCTTACTTAGTAGGCCTGTCCTCTATTTAGCTCAGGCAAGAACTAGAAGTCAACCTCAACTCCTTTCTTTTCCCCATTCAATCCATCAACAGGTTCTATCTGGGCTGCTTCCAAAGCGTATCTTGTTTCCAAAGACCTCTTGCCATCTCCATGGCTAGAAGTATAATCTAGGTCACCAGCATCACTCACCTGGATTTCTACCTGGTTTCTTGTCTCTGAGAATCCATTGTCCACACAGAAGCTAGAAAAGTTTTCTGAAAACCTAAGCCAGATTATATAAGTCTACTGCTTGAATTCTTTCATCAGCTCTTCTGGCCATTAGAATAAAACCCAAATTATTTGTCATAGCCTGCAGTTCCAGTGTTCTAGTTTGCTAGCTGCCAGAATGCAACACACCAGAGACAGATTGGCTTTTAATAAAAAGGGGATTTATTTCATTAGTTCTTCAGAGGAAAGGCAGCTAACTTTCATCTGAGGTTCTTTCTTACGTGGGAAGGCTCAGGGTGATCTCTGTTGGTCTTCTCTCCAGGCCTCTGGGTTCCAGCAACTTTCCCCAGGGTGATTCCTTTCTGCATCTCCAAAGGCCTGGGCTGAGCTGTGAGTGCTGAGATGAGGCATGCTGAGCTGCTTGGGCTGTGATATGTTGAGCTCTCTCATTTAAGCACCAGCCAATTAAGTCAAACGTCATTCATTGCAGCAGGCACGCCTCCTAGCCAACTGCAGATGTAATCAGCAACAGATGAGGTTCATGTACCATTGGCTCCTGTCCACAGCAACAGAACTAGGTGCCTTCACCTGGCCAAGTTGACAACTGAATCTAACTACCACATCCAATATGTCCTGAGACCTGGCTTGTTCTCCTACTGTGTCTTTCCTATTTTCCTCCTCATCCATTGAGGCCAGGCCAGGCCAGGCCAGGTCTTCTTTCTGTCTCTTGAACATGTCATACTTCTTTTTCCCTTAGAGCCTTTGCTCTTGCTTTTCCCTCTGGCAGTAATGATCGCCTCAGATTGCCATAACCTATTGCCCCATTTACATCATAGATGTTTCTTTGTCAGAGACTTTCCTGGAAAAATGGGTTTCCCAACCTATCCCAACACTTTTCCATTATCACATTTTGTTCTCTTCATGGAAACTAACCCCATCTGACATGATATATATCTCTTTATGTGTCCACGGTATGTCTCATATCCACAGAATTCACACTCTGAGGACAGAGACATTCTTTTCTTCATAGATACATTCCCAGTTACTGGAATTCCCAGTTACTGGGTACTAATATTTGAAACACACGCAGTCCTCAATTTAATGATATAAAAGATTACAAGACATTTACCTAAAGTTTTAATGGCATTCCCTGTAGAAATTGTGCTATAAATCAAGGTAAGTTTCCAATCTACCTGAAAAATCCATTTAACCTATAGAGTAATTGAATAATAGTATTAGCAGGACTTGTAGCAAGATCACTATTGCTTCCAGGAGCAGAGGTTTAGGTTCTAGACCAGTTGCCCTGAACATATTTCCCTCTACTAGTGGGTGGAGGGACCATCTTCCTGTCTCTTTCCCCTTACTGGCATCCTCCCTCCTCACTTTGTTTCAGCATTCTCAGAGAGTCAATGCTTGGAAACTTACCTTTGCGGTTTCAGAAGTGGAAACCCCAGCATGGGTGAGAGACTATAAAAGCAGAAGGGTAGAGAAGTGAGACGAAGGGGCTCATGGAATGAAAGTGAATCCTGATGTGGCTTCTGAGGTGTGCACTCTCTCGGGGAAGTGACTCTCCTCTCTGAATTCCAGTTTCTAGACCTACATAGGAATTATGCCACTCATTTCAGAGGGATCCTGGGAGAATTAAATGAGATAATGTAGGCAAGCACTGAGCATGGTACTTGGCTCTTAGCAAATTCCCCTAATTGCTTCCTATTATGATTATTACTATTATTTTGGGGATCGAGGGATTATGTGCAAATGCCAGAAACAGTAATACTCAGTAGACAGGAGTTTCTTTCCTTTTTTTTTTTTTTTTTTTTGTCATCTAAGTTGAGGAGGAAGTGGCATCTGTGAGGCAGCATGTTTTGGTATTTTGATGCTCTCTGAGATTGGAGAGAGTTGGACTGGGGAGGGAGGCAAAGTGTTGGAGATTGGAGGTCTCATCTGTACATACTTTGGTGGTTGTGGTGGAGGAGTAAATTGTGAATAATGGGGTGTCTGATGTGGGGGAGCTATGGATGGGATGGATGTGCTTACTATTATCTTGCTTAGTGATCCCAGCACATTTAAAGCAGTGTTAGGAGCTGGAAAATACTGGTAACCTCTGCCCAGTGTGCTGAAACTGGCAGCCAGCTTGAAGCTCAACTTTTGGCACCACCTTGTGGGAGGAGATGGTACTTCATGCTCTTAAAAACCCAGGTGTTGTGGCCACCTTTAGATCCAATTGTTACTGGCAAGAGGAAATGAGTTTTCATATGTGTGTATTTAGGTTCGTGTTTGTTTTTAATCTAAGCGTACCTTGTGCTGATGAGATTTTGGTTAGAATGGCTCTAGAACATTCAATGTGAGGGCCTCAAGGAAGCAGGGGCAAGGAGTCATAGTAATTCTCTCAGGGTTTCCCAATGTGTAGTAGTCCAGTTCAGGTGTCAACTTGGCCAGGTGATGGTGCCCAGTTGTTCTTTTGCCATGGACTGAAATCATGAACATGTGAAATTCATCTATGGCTTATCATATTGGAGGTCAGTTAAAGGGAGTGCCTGCTGCAATGAGTGAGGCTTGAAAGAAGTCAGAAAAGAAAGAAACAGCTCTGCATGGCCCAACACAATGCAGCTCAGAGCTCAGAGCTCAGATCTGGCTCAGACACAGACGTTTGGACATGCAGAAAGGAACTGCCCCAGGGAAAGCCATCTGAACCCAGAAGGGAGAGAAGCCCAGCAGACATGGCAGTGTGCCTTCCCGTATGACAGAGGAACGCAGCTAAAAGCTACCTGCCTTTCCTCTAAGATCTGTAAATTTGTAACTAAATAAATCCCCTTTATAAAAGCCAGTCCCTTTCTGGGGTACTGCATTCTGGCAGCACTAGCAAACTAAAACTCACTGTAGTAGTTAGGCTCAAGTATAAACTTGGCGAGGGGATGGCACTCAGTTGTTCTGTGATGTGATGTGAAATGCCTCTATGGCTGATTACATCTGCAGTCAGCTAAGGACAGTGCCTTCTGCAGTGAGTAATGTTTAATTCAGTTATCTGTGTTACTATCAGAAAGCACCATCCTCAATTAGTCAGGACCGCCTGGTCCTGTATCAAATGGAGAAATAAGTTTATTTTGATGAGAAGGTGAGTTTATTAAAGGCGCATCATCAAGGAACTGGAGGAAAAACTTTCCAAGACCAGTTCAGAGTGGGAAGGGTGGTCTGAACTTTTATAACCCCAAACAGACAAAGAAATGGCAAAGAAAGTAGAAAGCAAGGGGAAAAACCCAAAAACCCTAAGGAAACATCACATGATTCATTAAATTAAGTAATGGTCATTTGCTTCATTTTGTTTGCTCAGCATATCCTGCTGTCAGGCAGACCCTTCTTTCTTTGCTGACCATTCAGGCTTTTGAACTTGTCCTTCTAGAGGAGGGAGGTGCTGATATTAGTTCAAATGTGATGTTTTATTCCTGCAAGCAGAGCAAGAGAGGGTTTCTGGGAACGGAGAGTAAATTTTTTTTTTTAATTGAGATTAGATCAACAGCAAACTATTTCAACAAAGGCTTTTTATGCTTAAAATAATTCAAGGCTGCTTGACTGAAATGATTATGCCAGTTTTTTAGTTAATGAAGACTATACTGAGCATTTTCTAGCTAAAGGATTATATTGAATATTTTTTATTTACCCATGTCAGCTGGAGCTTAAAAGAGAGAGGTCAGAAGAGAACTAAGCAGCCCAGCACACCTCAGCTCAGTGCACAAAGCCAGCTCAGACCCAGACATTTGGAGATACAGAAAGGGAAAGCCATGTGAACCCAGAAGCTGGAAAGGAAGGCCAGCAGACATTGCCAGGTGCCTTCCCCCATGACAGAGAAAGCCAGAGGAAAGCCAGCTGCCTAAGCCAGTCCACCTCTGGTGCATTGCATTCTGGCAGCATTAACAAACTAAGACACAGTGAGTGGCTAGGATGGCTTTATTACTGACAATATTAGAAATTAATCACCTATTACATGCTGCCTAGAACACAACGTCCAAAGCCTTGTGTCACACCATCCACACTCAGGGTTTATATGGCACAATGGGAAGTCCTGGGAATCTAACGGCATGGCCTTGGGTCTGCAGCTATGCACAGGTCTCGTTTCTCGTGCTCTCTGCCCTTATCTTCACTGTCTTCTTTAATGACATTTCTACTGATTTCCTCTGCCCTGTTGCTTCCAGCAAGCTGTGCCTTTTTAGGAGACTTGTTTTCACTCAGTGCTATCCTTCCATGTGTCAGCAGATGTCAGCAAATCCCAGGGAGTAAAACACACTATCCCAAACTCCTGTCTCTTGCCACGAAATTGTGTGTGTGTGTGCGTGTGCATGGAGAGGGAAAGGATGAAGAAAATTGATAGTGACGGACAAATGGTGCCTACATCAGGGTTTGCTAGGACCTTCTTTTAAAAGGCAGAGTGGGGTCCTTGAGAATTCCCTTGTAATTGGTGTGTACTGAACAGGGGAAAGCCATTCAGAGCTGCTTTGGTATTTAGTGACTTCAGTTCCCTGAGCTGCAGCTTACTCATCTGTAAAAACGAGAACAATACTGTACCTACTTCCAGGATGAAGAGGAATAAAATGTGTTACCTTTCTTTTTAAACCCTAGTGCACCTGACAGGTAGAGAGCATTCTTGGTAAGAGACTTCACTAAACGCCTCTCATTTCTTCTTCCTCAACTGACATCGTCCCCAACTTTTATTTAGAACTGGATATATAGCTTCAGCACAGATGGGCTTGGGAGTCTGGGGGTAAAAGAAGATGCTTAGAAGCAATGTTTCTTGTTTTGCTGGAAGGTTCCAGGTTTCTCTGAGAATAGGGACTTCCAGAGTATCCTGGGAGAGACCCTTTTTTGCAGCCACATGAGATGCCCCCATCCTCCAGATACTCACTTATCCCGAGTGGAAGGAGACCTGACAAGTGAGCAGGGTTTTGTTCCTTCCAGTTCATGTATTGCCTTCCATGGGGAGGTTCCCATGAAAGTGTTTGGCTCCATTGGAGTTGGGGTGTATTAGGGTGTATTATTTTCCTGTGGCTGCTGTAACAATTTGCCACAAACTTGGGGGCTTAAATACAATAGAAATGTATTTTCTTACAGTTCTGGAGGCTAGAAATTTGGAAGGGCTGTTCTCCTTCCAGAGGCTCTAGGGGAGAATCTGTTCCTAGCCTCTTCCAGCTTCTGGTGGCTGCTGGCATTCCTTGGCTTGTGCCTGCATCTCTCCAATATCTGTCTCCATGGTCCATTGCGTCTTCCTCTTTTGTAGCATAATTTCTCTCTGCCTCTCTCCTATAAGGATACATGCCATTGTATTGAGGTCCTGTGCTTGGTTGAAGCTGTTATATACCCCCTGCAAAGGCTGTATTCTTTTAGTCCATTCTTGGAGGTGCTGATCTGTTGTGAGTGGGGCTTTGCATGAGGTTGTTTCAATCGAGATGTGACTCACCCAATTCAAGGTGGGTCTTGATCCTTTACTGGAATCTGTATGAGAGGATAAAGGACAGAAAGAGCTGAGAGGGCTTAGAGAGGAAAAAGCCCCAGATATGCTAAGACAGGACCCACAGATGGAGAGGAGGCCCTGGGACCCAGGTGCTGAGAGCAAAGAAACTTGGGGGCGAAGGACCAGCAGATGCCTGTCCTGTGCCTGCCTAGGGGACAGAGGTGTCCCAGCTGCCAGCAGCCTTCCTTCAGAGAAGATATCCTCCTGTTGATACCTTAATTTGGACATTTTCATAACCTGTGAACTGTAAAGTGTAACTTAATAAGTCGCCATTGTAAAAGCCAACCCATTTCCAACACCTTTACCAAACTGAAACAGATTGACAATATATAAAGAAATGGCCTTGGCTGTGCTCCAATAAAACTTTATTTACAGAAATAGGACTTCTTCCAGGTAGGTAAAATAGACACACTTTTCCCTTTACCTCCTGTAAAGTACAACTAAAAACTCTGGACAATCCATGCAAAGCAAACATTTTTCCCACAAGAAGTCAGGAAAAATGAAGAAAAGAACAATCAGGAAACAACATATAAAATGGCGAAGTTAAACCTTTACATATCAATAATTACATTACATTTAAATCATTTAAATACACCAAGTAAAAGACAGAAAATGAGAAAGTGGATTTAAAAAACATGACTCTGCTATTTGCTATCTATAAGAAACTTTTTCAAATATAGCAATATAGACAGGTTGAAAGCAAAAGGATGAAAAATAACGTTATCAGGCAAACAGTCAAAAGAAGTAAAGGTTTAATATTACAATTATAAAAACATGCTATCATCATTTGTAACAAACGTCCCATACCAGTGCAAGGTGTTGGTGAAGTATGGGAATTCTGTGTTTTATGCATGATTGTTCTGTAAACCTAAAACTTCTCTAATAAAAGGAAAAAAACTTAGGAAAAAAAGAAGTTAGGAATGCCTAAATTAACATGAGATAAGGTAGAAATCAGAACAAAAAAAAACTTACATGAGAGAGAGAGATTATACATTTATAAAAGGTCAACCCACCTAGAACACTAAACAATCCTAAGTGTGTATACACTACAACAAAGCTGCAAAATATTTATACAACTTAAAGAAAAAAATATGTAAGTTTTTTTCTATAGTTAGAGACTTCAGCACCATCTCTCAGTGATTGATAAAACAACTATACCAAAAAGAAAGAAAGACATAGAACAAAGCATCAAACAGAGTTGATCAACATTTTAAAAACACTTTACCCCATAACAGTAGACTATATAATTTTTTCCAGTAGTCACATAACATGTTCCAAGGGAGCCTGGATTCTGGGCCAGAAAAAACATCATCAAATTTCAACCTAGTGTGGTCTCCATGGTGTGTTATACTTTGGAAACAAACTAGAAATTAATAACAGAAATGTAAGAGAAAGATCTCCCAACATTTTGAAGCTAAACAACACACTTTAGAATAATCCATAGATCAAAAAGGAATTCTCAAAGGAAACAAAAGATATATTGAGTGAATGAAAATGAAAATACAAAATATCAAAATTTGTGGGCAGAGCTAAAGCAATGCTGAGAGAGAAATTTATAGCACTGAATGCATACATTAGCAAAAAGGGAAAGTCAATCAATCTGAGCCCTCACCTCAAGAACCTAGATAAAAGTAGAGAAGTAGAGCAAAATAAACTCAAAACAAATAGAAGTAATAAAGATAATAGTTAAAATCAAACAAATGTAACAGAAAAAATAATACAGAACATCAATGAAAAGAGAGATTGTTTTTTAAAAAGATTAATAAAATTGACAAGCCTCTAAGAATATTGATAAAGAAAAAAAAGAACCCCTTAAAGAGGGGTTACCAGCACAGACTCTGCAGACATCAAAAGGATAATAAGGGAATACTATGCTCAATTTTACAAATATAGCAACTTAGAAGAAATGAACCAATTCCTCAAAAACCTCAAACTACTACAACTCAAGACAAAATAAGATAATTTGAATAGCCCTATAACTATTTAAGAAATTAAATCATAATTTAAAAATTCAAAAGAAAGGAAATCTCCATCCTCGGATGGTTTCACTGAGGAAGTCTACCAAATATTTATGAAAGAATACCAATTCTACACATATCTTCCAGAATATAGTTGAGGAGGGAAAAATTCCCAATTTTATTTAGGAAGTTAGTAATAAAACCAAAGGTAAAATATAAAACAAAGATATAGATCAATATCTTATGAATATAGACATCAAAATCTTTAACACAATATTAGCAAATTGTATTTAGCAACAGTGAAAAGAATTATTCTTTCTCTCTCTCTCATGTAAGTTTTTTTTTGTTCTGAGTTCTACCTTATCTCATGTTAATTTAGGCATTCCTAACTTCTTTTATTCCTAAGTTTTTTTCCTTTTATTAGAGAAGTTTTAGGTTTACAGAACAATCATGCATAAAACACAGAATTCCCATACTTCACCAACACCTTGCACTGGTATGGGACATTTGTTTCCCATGTTTCATGACCAAGTGGATTTATGGAAGGGATACAAGTGATGGTTCAATATTTGAAAATCAATCAATGTAATCTACCATATTAAAAGGACAAAGAGAAATCACATGATCATACCAATCAAAGCAAAAAGGGCATTTTGACAAAAGTCAATACTGATTCATGATGAAAACTCTCAGAAAAATAGGAATAAAAAGGGACATAGTCAACTTGATAAGGAGTATGTACAAAAACCTTATAGCTAACATTATGCTTGTTGTTGAACTCCTGAATGCTTTCATACTAAGATCAGGAACAAGGCATCAATGTCTACTCTCACTGCTTTGACTCATCCTAGTGTTACAAGTTCTATCCATTCCAATAAGACAAGGAAAGGAAATGAAAGGCATATAGGTTGAAAAGAAGAAGTCAAATGGTCTGTATTTGCAGTAAATATGATTTTCTACACAGAAAAGAACAAAGATTCTACGAAATGCTCCTATAACAAATAAGCACATTTACAAGATATAAGATGAATATACAAAACTCAATTATACTTCTATAAACTAGCAATGAACACATGGACACTGAAATTTAAAACACAGTGTTCAAAAAAGAAGAAGACATAGGTGTAAATCTAACTAAATATGGATGAGACTTACATATTAAAAACAATTACTAGTTTTAAAAATCTCAGAGATGATTTTTATAGGTGGACAGACATACGATCTTCATGGATTGGAAGACTGAATATAGTAAAGATACCAATATTCCCCCAATTGATGTGCAGTTTTTTTGTTTTTTTTTAAACATGGGCAGGCACTGGGAATCGAACCCAGGTCTCCGGCATGATGTGCAGTTTTAATGTAATTGCTATCAAAGTCCTAGCAAGATTTTCATGCATATTGACAAATTTACCCTAAAATTTATTCAGAAAGGCAAAGGAATTAGAATGGCTAAAGAAGTTTTGAAAAAGAAGAATTAAGTGCATGAAATCAGTCTACTATGTTTCAAGTCAGATTTATGGTTAGAATAATTAAGAACTGGTAATGGCAGAGAAATAGTCATACAGATCAATGAAACAGGATAGGAAACCCACAAATAGACCTACACAAATATGCCCAGCTGATTTTTGACAAAGATGCAAATGCAATTCAGTGGAGGATAGTCTTTTCTCAACAAATGATGCTAGAGCATTCACGGGGTGGGCGGGGGGAGAGAATTAACCTCAACCTAAGGTTCATACACTAAACAAAAATATTTCATTCAAAATGGATCATCTACTTAATGTAAAATCATAACAGTTTTAAAAGAAACACAGGAGAAAATCTTTGGGCTCTAAGTCTAGATAAATAACCATGAGATACAATGTAAAACACACAATCCATAAAAGGAAAAATTGATAAATTGAACTTCAAAATGTTTTAAATTTGGTCTTCAATATATCTTGTTAAGAGGATGAAAATACATACTATAGACAGGGAAAAAGTATTTCCAATCCACATTTCTGACAAAGGGTTAGTATCTAGAATATATAAGGAGCTCTCAAAGCTCACCAATGAAAAAGCAAACACTCCAGCACATAGGCCAAGGAGCAGAGGAGATATTTTAGTAAAGGCAATATACAGATGACAAATAAGCAAATAAAAAGATATACACTATCATTAGCCTCCAAGAAATATGAATCAAAACCACTGAGGTCGTATCTCTGATCTCACCAGTATGAAATAATTAGAATAAGCAAATCCTTAGAGTCAGAAACTGGAATGTAGGTTACCAGGGGCCAAGGATGGGGGTAAGGAATGGGGAGTTAATGTTTTAATTGTTCAGAGTTTCTATCTGGGGAGATGGAAAAGTTTTGGTAATGGATGGTGGTGATGGCAGTACAACATTGTGAATGCAATTAATAGCCTTGAATTACATATTTGAATGTGGTTAAAAGGGGAAAATCTAGGTGTTTTATACATACTTACATACATGTAAAACTAGAATAAAATTTTTAAAAAACAACATAGGACTGTACAACACAGTGAACCTAAACATAAACCATTATAGTTAATTGCACAATAATAATAATATTCTTTCATCAATTATAGTACATGCTAGGCTAATGCAAGGTGTTAATAATACGGTGGTACACAGGAGCTCTGCATTTTCTGCATGATTTTTCTGTAAACCTTTCACTTCTCTAATAGAAAAAGAACACTGAGATATCACCACACACCTGTACTGAGTCTCCCCAAATACCTTTCTACCTGGAACCTCAGAATATGAGAATTCTATTTGGGAATACGATCTTTGGACAAATAATTAGTTAATGTAACATGAGGACACGCTGGGTTAGGATGAGCCCTAAGTCCAACGAATGGTGCCCTTATAAGAAGAGGTGAGGACTGCCCTCCCCCTCTCTACGTGGGACATGACTCCCAGGGGTGTAAACCTCCCTGGCAACGTGGGACAGAAATCCTAGAATGAGCTGGGACTCAGCATCAAGAGACTGAGAAAACCTTCTTGACTGAAATGGAGAAGAGAGAAATGAGACAAAATAAAGTGTCAGTGGCTGAGAGATTCCACACAGAGTCAAAAGGTTATCCTGGAGGTTATTCTTACACATTATATAGATAACCCCTTTTTAGTTCAAGGTGTATTAGAGAGTCTAGAGGGAAGTGCCTGAAACTGTAGAGCTGTGTTCCAGTAGGCATATTTCTTGAAGATGATTGTGTAATGATAGAGCTTTCGCAGTGTGACTGTGTGAATGTGAAAACTTTAGTGTCTGACGCTCCTTTTCTCTAAGGTATGACAGATGAGGAAAACATATGGATTAAAAATAAATAAATAATGGGGGAACAAATGTTAAAATAAAGAAAAGAAAAAAAAAAGAAGAGGTGAGGACGCACAAGGAAGAAGACCACATGAAGATGAAGGCAGAGATTGCAGTTATGATGCCACAAGCCAAGGAATTCCAAGGATTGTCATCAACCACCAGAAGCTAGGAGAGAAGCAAGAAAATCCACACCTTGATTTTGAACTTCTTGACTCCAGAACTGTGAGAGAATATATGTCTGTCGTTTTAAGCCAAAAAAATGTGTGCTAATTTGTTATGGTAGTCCTAAAAAACTATACCATACGTACCAGAATGACTAAAATAAAAAATACTAACACCACCAGATGCCAGTGAAGTTACAGAGAACCTGGATTGCATTTATATTGCTGGTGGGGATATAAAATGGTCCAGTCACTCTGCAAAACAGCATGGCAGTTGCTTCAAAAGCTAAGCATGCAACTAACATATGCCCCAGCTTTAGTATCCCTGGGCTTTTATCCCAGAGAAATGAAGACTTGTGTTCACAAGTTATTGTATACAAATGTTTACAACAGCTTTACTCATAATAGCCCCAAACTGTAAACAACCCAGATGTCCTTCAATGAATAAATGGTTAAACAAACAAAACAGAAAGGTCCATTGATACATGCAAAATTGGTTGACTCTCCAGGGAATTATGCTGAATAAAAAAGGCCCATTCCCAAAAGTTACATATTGCATGACTCCATTTATACAACATTTTTGAAATGGCAAAATTATAGAAATGGATAACAGATCACTGGCTGCCTGGAGTTAGGATAGGGTGTGGGTGGCAGGAGGCGAATGTGGTTACAAAAGGGCCCCATGACAGATCCTTGTGGTGATGGAAATGCCCCCTTCTTGAACTGTATCAATATCAATATCCTGGCTTTGATATATATATTTTAATGATTCTTAACATTTTTAGTTTTATATATTCAACCCCAAATTTTCCATTTTAACTCCTTTCAAATACACAATTCATTGTGTTAATTACATTCACGATGTTGGCACTACCATCCATCCCCCAAATTTTTCCATCACCCAAAACAGAAATTCTGTACCATTAAGCCTTAATGGCCCAACCCTTATACCTACCCTGGCCCCTGGTAACATGTATTCAAGTTTCTGATAATAGACTTTAAAAAAAAATTATTTTGATAAAATATCAGTGGCAGAGAGAGTTCAAGTAGAGTTGAGAGGCTCCTCTGGAGGTTGCTCTCACACAAGCTTCAGGTAGACCTTGCTACCTATCATAACCTGCCAACCTCCAACCAGGACCATTCCAGCCAATCCTAAAGAACACCTAGGGCAATATATAAGATTCCACAAGGGTTCCAGGGACTAGAGTAATTTTCCAGAAACCTACAACCTCCAGATGGGTCCCTGGTCCAGAAAAGTCCTGAAACCTAGCCCAGCCTCTCCAGAACATCAGATAGTTCCATCTCCCTACCCCATATTAGTGACAGATCCTTCCAATATGAAAAATTTAGACTTGCCTAAAAAAAGGGAAGGAAAGATTGAAGGTGATGGTGGAGTTATACAGAGAAGATAGGATGTAACAAATGAATATGAACACTGAATCATTAAATTGATGTCTTTTAGTCTTTAGTATTTTAGAGCAGCTAGCAGTAAAAACCTAAAATTGTGAAATTGTAACCCATGTCAAAGTCTGAAATGTACTACAACTGATTGTGGTGCTGTGCTTTGAAATTTATAGTTTTTTTGTGTATGTGTTATTCGTCACAAAAAAAAGGGAAAAAAAGTTAAATTGTGATGATAAAAAAAAATCAGGGCTACTGGATTACAGTTCAACAACTTCATGTCTTCCCTTCTGGCTATTCTAAAACACTAGATTATAAAAAGAAATATCTATATAATGAGTCAGTAGTCATGTCATTTGTAAAATCCTAATTTCTCAGTTACACCTTCTTCCTTTCATTTGGTCTTTCTCTGAATCTTCAGGGATATCTGGGCAATGACCATTTTAACTTCTTCAGGCTGGAAAGGGGTGTTGATCTTCTGGGGTAAAGGAATGAACTTGATTGTTGTTTTTGGAGATGCTGGTACCTCTCAGTTTCAGGACTCATCTGGCATAAACTCAATCTGGAGGCCTTGAGTTTCTGAGAAAATAAACTTACTAAGAAAAACATTTATACAGGCTTAGATAGAGGCCAGGGCATCGCCTTGGGTTTTCAGGAATATTGTTCATTGTATTATGGCACACTGGATAGTCTGAAATATCTGGCTAGAGCTTGCATAAGAGTAACCTCTGGAATGACCTCTCAATTCTACTTGATACCTCTTAGCCACGGAAGCTTTATTTTGTTCCATTTCTTTCCCCCCTTTTGGTCATTTTCAATTCCATGATGCCAGGTCCAGATTCATCTCTTGGAGTCACGTCCCACATCACCAGGGAGACTAACATTCCTGGGAGTCATGTCCCACGTAGAGGGGGAGGATAGTGAGTTTATTTGCAGAGTTGGCTTAAAGAGAGGAACCATATCTGAGCAACAGAAGAATTTCTCTGGGAGACTCAGGCATAATTACATGCAGGACTAGAGTCACCATTGCAGAAATTGGTTTCATGAGGGCAAGCCTCAATATCGAGGGCTTGGCTTACTAAATTGGGAACCCTAATGCCTGAGAGAATATCAGGAGTTCCCTAGGCAAGGTAGTTTGATAGACCCATCTGGCTTATTTCACTCAACATGATGTCCTCAAGATTCATCCATGCTGTTGCATATGTCATGACTTTTATTCTGTCTTATAGCTGTGTAATATTCCATGGTACGTACATACCAGTTTGTTATCCACTTGTCCGTTGATGGACATTTAGGTTGTTCCATCTCTTGGCAATCATAAATAATGCCTCTGTAAGCATCAGTGTGAAAATGTCCATTTGTATCCCTGCTTTCAGTTCCTCTGAATATATGCTTAGTAATGGGGTCGTTGGATCATATGGTAATTTTATACTCCTGAGAAACTGCCAAACTGCCTTCCAGAGCAGTTACACCATTCTACATTCCCACCAACAGTGAATGACTGTCGCTATTTATCCATATCCTCTCCAGCACTTGTAGTTTTCTGTTTGTTTTTCATAATGGCCATTCTAGTAGGTTTGAGAGGATATCTCACTGTTGTTTTAATTTGTATTTCCCTAATTGCTAGTGAAGTTGAGCATCTTTTCATGATTTTATGCCCTATTGGTTTGTGATATTGGACCATAGTTTTTGTAAGATGTTACCATTGGGCGAAAGTGGGTAAAGGGTGCACAAGGTTTCTTCGTATTATTTCTTTTTAAAATTTCATTGCCTTTTGGGGGGGTGAGTGGGGGGTGCATGGTGTGGGAGTCGAACCCCGGTCTCCTGCGTGGTAGGTGAGCATTCTACCACTGAACCACCCAAGCACCCGTTCATAGGTTTTTATATTACTGCCTACCAATAGTTTCAAAGGAAAAATCCTGGAGAAAAAAAAAAATTTCATAATAAGGGAGTGAAACTAATTAGATGAGTTGAAAGGCAAATTGTAGGGAATAGGGATCTAATGGCCTTAACAAGCACACAATTACATTTGTTTAACAAGTTTCCCCTTAAGATACATTTCCCCAGTTTAGATCCCCTGAGAAGCAGATGCCAGCTTAGACAAGCAAGAGGTTTACTGTAGGAAACACCTATGGAGGAGAAAGGGGAGAAAGCAGGAGTAGGAAGAGAAGACCTTCAGGTCACATGGCAGGTCTGATATCTTTGAAAGGTGGAGGTGGAGAAAGGAAGGTTGAGTAAGGAGAGCAGCAGTCTGCACTGCTCCTCGGAAAAGATCTTGGCCAGAGTGTTTGGAGCTTCAGAGTAAAGATTGACCATCAGAGGATGCCCACATTGGGCAGGACAGCCTGGTTCAAGTAACCCTGACCTGCTCAATTATTAGTGGGAACAGAATGGGGGGATGTGGCCTTGGCATGAAAAGCTCCAGTGGATGAGAAGTTGTAACAGCTGAAGACCATCCACCAGCTACCTTCCTTGCAGCAAGACACAAGCCAATGTTTCTCATCCATAACCACTGCCCTGGATATTTTCCAGGAATATACATGCTTTCTAATAAAGGAAACACAATCATCCAATGACTTATTTGAAAGTCATATCAGAACACTCTTTGAATCATTAATGGCCTAGTATGTTTTTATAAAGAAGTCGGGGGCAGAAGAAGAAATAGCAGTGAACTAGGTGTCAGGCTCCCTGGGTGGTACATCCATTTCTGACAGCCTCTTTCTCGAGCAAGTCACCTGAGCTTTCTGAGCCCCAGTTTGCCCCTGGGCAAAATGCTAATGATTAAAAGAAAACGATTATAAAGTAATGGCTATACAAATTCTCTGAAAAGAGTAAGGGATTGAGTAGCACTATTATTATTATGTAGCCCTACAACCCAGGCAGGGAGGACCCCAAGGACACATCACTGGAAACTCAGCTCCCCGGGAGTTCCCCTAGCAACTCATAAACTCCAGCAGCTCATAATCTTTCTTGGCATTCTTGGTTCTCCCACTTAAACTGCCAGTGCCTTTGTCTCTGTCTGCTGACTCCCAGGTCCCTCCTCGCTGAAGGAGAACCCGTTGTTTTAATTTCTGTTACAGTGCCCCTACAGATATAATTCTTGCCATATTTAATTGAATCTAAAATGCTCTCTGCCTTAAATCACATCATTATTTTATGTACCACGAAAGGAGAGGGGGGGAAAAAGCCAATTCAATTATGACACAGTTCCTTAATAACAGTTCTGTCTGATGAGTGAATTGGGCACACCAGTCTCATTCACTGAAATGTCTTTCATTGATTCTGAAGGAGTTTGCAATTTACCCTGCCTTTGGCTGCACTGCTTGGCTTCTGATGGGCGTTCCCTGGTGTGTATCTCAATAACTCACTGTAATATAGCTTCATTTTATATCCTCTACAGCAGTGCTTTCAAACTTTAATGTATGTGCAGATCACCTGGGGATTTTGCTAAAATACAGATTTTGATTCATTAGGTCTGGGGTAGAACCTGAGATTCTGCTTTTCTAACACCCTCCCAAGTGATGCTGCCTGTCCAGGGACCCTTTCACCAGCAAGGCTGTAACACCCCAGGCCATTGTTTTGCAAGAAAATATGGAATTGCAGTAATTTCTCCTCTAATGAGTATTCATTTTGCAAATATCCCATACATGCTCCACCGCTCTGTCTCCACGCCTTTCTTATTAATGCATTGTTAAGTTTCTGTCTCAGTGCTGAACTATGGTATAATCTTCCTGAAGACATTATACACAGCAATTAAACCCAACATGTGCAGCGCTGACAAAGCACATAAGCCAGTTGAAGCAATGACAGCACTGCCAATCGTGAGTAAGGTCGCACTCGTGCATCAGTGACCATGGGCCATGCTGATGCCTGATGGACAGTGACTGTGAGAAATTGCCCATCGGAAGCGCATCCCCAGCACAAAGATTTCAGAGATGATAAAATGTGGGGGGAAAAAAAGTGCATCTTGGAATTAATGCAAAATGGAAAGTAATTTATTGTTTCAGTTTCTTGCATTTCTCTCTTTCCTCCTCCTTCTTTGTTTTCAACTTTAAGAAATTTCCTCCAGGGGCTGATTGATTAAATCTAATGTCTGTTGCAAATTGGCATTTCCTTCTTCTGAGTACTCTCCCCATCCAGGCCTGTCCAGGGCCCTGCCTAAAAAGTGGGGGCAGCTCTTTTTTCACGGGTTTTTTTTCCCCCAGGCTTTTTGTTCTGTAGCTGATTGCCACTCTCCAGCCTGGCTACTCTACCTCTTCCTCTACCAGGGGCCCCCTGGGTTATATCCACTCCTGGGTGCCTCCTTGGCAGGACTTTCTGTGGGTTTGCAAAATGAGTGCTCTGCTAGGGTCCTTACTAGTCATGTAATGCTTAGAAAATGTCTGGTGGATGCTTTGAATTGCTCAGCCATAACTGATCTTTAGTGCCTGAAATTCTTGCTGGGGATGCATTTTATCTGAAGAGATTGTGGGCTGCATTTCTGCTTTGCATTGACTTGAGGTGAAGTTAGGGTGGCAATTTCTATTTCAGAGCAGCTATGCTAGGAATTCTTCTGACCACTTGACATATTGTCAACTTAAAGTGGAATATCATCAGGGAGAGAGGGCAGAATAAATAAACAGATAATTTAAATCTCTAGATCCGCATTTCCTAAAATATCTTCCATGCAAAAATCTTTCAGTGTTCAGGGATTTTGATAGATGTGCCAAAGAAATGACTCGAGTAAATAAGTCGGGGAAATGCTGGGATAAGCCAAGTTAACAGGTTTCTTTTCTACACAAACCTGGGTTCTCTTTAATAGATGTTGTGAATCTGTAAGAGGGGTCCATATGTATTTAGGGTTTCTCCGACAATATGTTTACAGTTTTTTTTTTTTCTCAAGGGGCATCCCAAGAGATACACTGCCTTGTTTCCATGTGTTCTGCATTACCCCATGTGGCTTGGATATCTGTGAGAGGAATTTATAACACCTGGAAATCACACCTTTTTCTGACAACTGTCACATTTGGGGAAAAACAACTTGTCAATTTATGGTAGCTTTATCTTGGCCTATTTGATGGATGGCTCTAAATAGTTACTTCTTTTAGTTTGCTAATTATCTCGGGCTTGTTATTTGCCCCTGTTGAGTGGTTCAGAAGGGTGATAATTAATGCAATCTAGCAAGATTAATTTTTCTTCCACAGAACTCAGTGAGCTTGCTGAACCAGGAGAGACCAAGAAAATAGAAATAATGGAGCAGTTTATAATCGCACAGAGACAGATTGCTAGATTAAACACAACTAGAAAGCTGAAGTTGAATAGATTTGTAAATCCGAGCTATTTCCCTAATACTATATTGGGAATGCAGAGGAAGGAAAACAAACAAAGAGCTTTGTTAGAAAACACGTTGAGTAATAATCAATACTCTCAGCATAACCTTTGTTCAGAGATAGTGTTCCTAGATTTTTGTTGCAAAATAGATTACCATGAATGCAGGGGCTTAAAAAATGTCCTTTGTTGTGTCACTGTCAAGAAGCAGACTTGAACTGGGTCCTCTGCTAAGGACCTCAGAAAGCTGAAATCAGGGTGTCGGCTGGAACTGGTGTCATCTGAGGCTCGGGGTCCTCTCCCAAACTCACGGGGCTGTTGGCAGAATCATTTGCTCCTGAAAGGACACTAGAACTGCTTCAAGACTATCAGGAGAGCCTAACTCACTTCAAATCTTTCTGATCTCTTTTAAGGTTTACTTGATTATATCATGCCCTTTCTAAAACACCTTTTCTTTTGAGTAACTCAAAGTCAATTGATTAGGGACCTTAATTGCATCCACTAATCTTTGACATATAAAATATCAGTCGCAGGAGTGATATCCCATCATATTCACAAGTTCTCTTCATACTCAAGGGTTGGGGATTTAAAACTGCATGTCCATGAGAGGGCGGGAATCTTGGGGTCATCTTGGAATTCTGCCTTCCATCTAAAATGAGCACACACCTCCTCTTATCTTCCCTTGCACTCACCAGTGAAACCTGGAAGGAAACATGGACAGCTATTTGGAAACTCTGAAAAACAAGTATCAGCAGACAGATAAGGGAATAACACCAGAATTCAAAGAACCACGAACCCAGCAAATGTAAGCAAGACCCAGTCTCTAAACTCTTGGGTTCTCTCTCTGCTCAGTCATCTCCTGTCTGGTACTTTGTTCTGTGAACTCCATCTGACTTGATCTTCCTGGACTCTAATCTTCATCTCCTTATCTCAGGGAATTCCCCCCCAGGCTGTGTCTGGGTTCCTACTTCTAGTTCCATGGCCTAGAAACTCTCTCATGGCCATAAATTGGGGCATGGTAGGGCTCACTTTATTTGTTTCCCATCTCTCAGGGATTATTACCCTTCATTGCCTGATACCTTGTGCCTTGAAAACTGATGTTTTATATTTTCTTTTTTTTTGTTTGTTTGCTTGTGTGTTTGTTCCAAGTAGTAGGATAAAGCTCTCTTAATTACTCTGTCTTCGCCAGAAGCAGAATTCCTGAACCAGGGCATAATTACAATGTGCATTTGAATAATCAGCTAATATTGTGCTGGTGGGAAACTGAGACATTGAGAGGTTAAAGACTCACCACAGAGCTGGCACAGCCTCTGTTCATGACACTACCTCCTGGTGGAAGGTATGTAATTTTTATGTCTTCGCAGGGGAAATTTTAGTAGAGTCTTTCCAGCATAGCAAGCAATTTGGCTCTAAATACATTTACAAATGCTAATAGGAGTTACAGTCACAATTATGTGAATCTCTGTGTTTTGTGCACACTGTTGCAAGCAATTAGGGCCAATAGGATCAATTTGTAAGTTAGAATTCATTCAATTTAGCCACTTAAGTGTACCTCTGTAATAAGTATACTGCCTTTAACATTTATGGGCTAAAACACTTTATTTAAAACAATGTCTAATTTATTTAAAATGCCTAAGCACTTAAAAAAAAGGCTCTTTGGTTTTATTTTCCTTTGGTAGAATGGAAAAGGAAAGCATGCCTGGATTCAGATTTTGTCCTATTAGATAACAAGGAGGCTATGAAGGGCTTTACAAATATTTCAGAGAATGTTCTCTGAAGCAACTGCCCAGCTCCAGCTCAGAGCCCTTATAAGGAACTGTAGAGGCTTTGATCAGGAGAAATCTCATATCCTGTAAAGCAGAAAATAAGACAATTGGCAGTATGGGTAGGCAGTGGAAGACAATCAGAACAGGGAATCGAATATGTACAAGCTCTCTTTATATTTACTTTTCTTGCCGTCATTCGGGCGTGCATAAAATAAAGATCTGTTCAACGGATATAGAACTTGCCTTGGGCAAGATTCTGAAGAGTAAAAATTTCTCATTGGTAGAATGAGAGATGTAATTGAGATGGTCTCTGAGGTGCTTGCTTTTTTCCAAGAGTTTAGGATTCTCTGTTCCCCAACCACTGGTTCCCTGAGGCTGTAGGATTTCATGCTTTCCTGGGATGTCTAGGACCAATCTTGTGATACCCAGCAAGACCCACTACAGTGGAGGCTGCCTTCTACCTATTTTTAGCCTTTTCTCCCAGCTGTTTACATTTCATTTTTCTGTGGCCTGTTTCCTTAAGACGTGACGTCTCCTCACTAATCTGATTAACTGAAGAAAGTTGTCCCATTGTATTTGGGGTGCACTGTGAGATGCAGGCAGGGGATGTGCAAAGATATGCACTGAGGTAAACGAAGAAAATGATAGAGCTCTTATTTGTATTGCTTTTTGCTTCATCCTTTTCTTATTTATATTTTATTTACGTTTATAATGTGCAAAACATAGTAGTTGTAAGAGTACACAAATGCTATTAAAATGTATGTATACACATATGTTTTAGTTTGAAAGCTGCCAGAATGTGATAAACCAGAACTGGGACAGCTTTTAAAAAGGGGAATTTAATAAATTACAAGTTTATAGTTCTAAGAAAGTGAAAGTGTCCAAACCAAGGCACCAAAAAGAGGTCACTTTCACTCAAGAAAGGCCAATGGGTCAGGACACCTCTGTCAGCTGGGAAGTCACGTGGCTGACACCTGCTGGTCCCTGGCTCCTGGGCTCTATTACTTTCAGTCTCTGTTCGCATGGGGGTTCCTCATTTTGATTCTCTGGGGCTAGCTTACATCTCTTGGCTTCCCTCAGCTCTCTCCAGGTTTTGGCTTGCTTAACATCCCATGGCAACATCTGCTGGGCTCCAAGCATTTCCAAACATCTGTGTCTCTGTTCTTCAAGTGTCAGCATCTGTTTCAGCTCTGCTCTGAATTTTCTGTCGGCTCTCTCTCTGTCAACTCTGTTATTTCTGACTCTCTCCAAAATGTTTCCTCTTTTGAAGGATCCCAATAAATCAATCAAGACCCACCTGGAATGGGTGTAGTCACATTTTCATCTAATAAAGTTCACACCCATAATTGGTTGTGTCACATCTATGTGGAGATAATCTGATAAAAAAGTTTCCAACCTGCAGTGTTGAATCAGGAGTAAAAGGAATGGCTGGCCTCACAAGATTTGGTCAGGATTAAAAACATGGCTTTTCTGGAAGTACATAATAGATTCCAACTAGCACATTCGACCCTCTGGATCCCAAAGAAAGACATCTTTTTTTTTTCCCTATACAAAATACATTCATTCCATCACAATATTACAAAAGCCTTAAATCATTTCAGTAACAATGCAAATACATACAAAGTTAAAACCAATACAAAATCTCATCAAAGTTAGCTATAGGCATTACCAGTTCTAAGACAAAAAATTTTCTCCTGGCTTTGGACCTCTAAAACTCAGAACAAGTTACCTGCTGCCAATACACAAAGGAGGACAGTCATAGTATATGTATTTCCATTTCCATGAGGAGAAATTGTAAGGAACACAGGAGTGACTGTACTAACACAGTTCTTAAAACCTGCAGGGCAAACTCCATTGGATTTCAATGTCTAAGAGTCATTTACCCTAGGCCTTCAGAAAGCAGCAGTCCAACCCATTCCAAGGGCTGATTAAGTGGCCTTGCTCTCTCCAAATGCTGGCATGGAGTTTGCAACCTTGGGGGACATTGAGGAGACCACCTTTTTCTTGGCTCCACCCTCTCTAAGCACTGGGGCCTCACCTGGGCTCTCTGCCAACTCCAGGGCACACACTCAACCCCTCCAGAGCAATGGGGTGGCAGCCAGCCTCCCCCCAATCCCCAGTTTATGTGAGGCCTGAGCAACAAAACGGAAGACCTACCCTCTGCTCGTGGGCACACTCACCCTCTCAGTGTGTACGGGTCGGTCCACTTTCCTGGCCTGGGGCTTCCTGGCTCCAGACTTAGCTTCTATGGTTCTGCCTCTGGAGACATTTTACCTCCATTTTGTCCCTTTTCTGAGCTTTTTAGTCCAGACTGGCAGCAGTCCCATTTATACAGATGTCACAACAATCTTGTTGATTTTCTATGCAATATGCTGAGACCATGTCCGTCAGACAAAAGGACTTTCCACAAATCCATTCTGGATAACTCCATCTCCCATCTTCGTTTGTCCTATAATGGCTGACTACGTCCAAGCTTGGATACATCCTCAGGTGGGGTCTATTCACTGGAGTCTCACATTCTGGAAGCCCAGAATTTTCCAGAACACCAACTTCCATTTTCTTTGTACTCAAGAGTTCAGTTCTCAATTCTTCTCTATACTCTCACATTCTGCTACAAGCATCAAGGAGGTCAGACTGCATTTTCCATATTTAGTTTGGAAATTTCTCCTGCTTAATATCCAAATTCATCACTCTCCAATTCTGTCTTCCATGTACAAAGAATGCCTTCCTTCCAGTTTGGAACAATATGTGCATCATTACTGTCTAAAGCCTACTTTGAGGTATCTTTAGAGTCCGCATTTCCACCAACCATCTCTTCAGCGCATTCTTGTCCATCAAGCTCCTCACAGCTCTTCCAAAATCTTCTCCTTATCCATTTAAAAAGCTGTTTCAACATTTTTGTATTTGCAAACCATAGCAGCACCCCACTTCTCTGGTACCAAAATCTGTGTTAGTTCGAAATCTGCCAGAATGTGATAAACCAGAACTGGAACTGATTTTTTAAAGCAAAATTTAATAAGTTACAAGTTTATAGTTCTAAGAAAGTGAAAGTGTCCAAATTAAGGCACCAACAAGAGGTTACTTTCACACAAGGAAGGTCGATGGGTGCTGGTTTGAAAGGATGTACGTCCCCTAGAAAAGCCACGTTTTAATCTAAATCCCATTTCATAAAGGCAGAATAATCCCTATTCAGTACTGTATGTTTGACACTGTAATCAGATCATCTCCCTGGAGATGTGATTTAATCGAGAGTGGTTGTTAAGCTGGAATAGGTGACAACATGTCTCCACCCATTTGGGTGGGTCTTGATAAGTTTTGGAGTCCTATAAAAGAGGAAACATTTTGGAGAATGAAGGAGACTCAGGGAGAGCAGAGAATGCTGCAGCACCATGAAGCAGAGAGTTTGTGAGCCAGCGACCTTTAGAGATGAAGAAGGAAAATGCCTCCCAGGGAGCTTCATGAAACCAGAAGCCAGGAGAGTAAGCTAGTAGATGATGCCATGTTCGCCATGTGCCCTTCCAGCTGAGAGAGAAGCCCTGACTGTGTTCACCATGTGCCTTCTCACTTAAGAGAGATAACTTGAGCTTCATTGGCCTTCTTGAATCAAAATATCTTTCCCTGGATGCCTGTGATTGGACATTACTATAGACTTTAACTGGGATATTTTCTTGGCCTTAGAATTATAAACTAGCAACTCATTAAATTCCCCATTTTAAAAGCCATTCTGTTTCTGGTATATTGCATTCCAACAGCTAGCAAGCTAGAACAGTCAGGAACACCTCTGTCAGCTGGGAAGTCATGTGGCTGGCAACTACTGGTCCCTTCCTGGTCTCTGTTGCTTTCAGCCTCTGTTCCTGTGGGGGTTCCTCACTGCTTCTCCAGGGCTGGCTTTCATCTCTTGGCTTCCCTTGGTTCTCTCCAGGCTCTGCCTTGCTTAACATCTCATTGTAATGTCTGCTGAGCTACAAGCATTTCCAAACATCCATGTCTCTGTTCTCCACATGTTGGCATCTGTGTCACCTCAGCTCTGAAGTTTATTTCAGCTGTTCGCTCTGTCATTTCTGACTCTCTCCAAAATGTTTCCTCTTTTAAAGGATTCCAATAAACTAACCAAGACCTACCTGGAATAGGTAGAGTCACATCTCCATCTAATAATCATCACACCCACAATTGGGCGTGGCACATCTCTGTGGAGATAATCTAATCAAAAGTTTCCAACCTTCAGTGTTGAATCAGGATTAAAAGAAATGCTATCCTCGCAAGACTGGGTTCAGAATTAAAACGTGGCTTTTCTAGGGTACATAATAGATTCAAACTGGCGCAATATATTACTATTTAATCCTAAACTTTCTTAAAGTTTTACTTTGTGTAAATCTCTTCTCTATTTTATCTATCAATTCATCTCTTCTATGAATTCGTCATCTTGAAGACCCCTCTCTCAGATCTTCTAACCTGTACCAGTCTGGGCTGCTGGCTCCCTAACTTGTCACACAGCTCGTATCTTAGACTCTTCCTTAATCATCATCTCAGGACTCGCCATCCTTTCTCTCTTGTGT
>PVIY010019782.1:0-45261 GCA_004026745.1 Myrmecophaga tridactyla
CTGGCAACAGCCTGGATGGAACAGGGAGGGGGAGATAGTGCACAGGGGGTGCAGGAGAGGTGGGTTGGGCTGCACTTGGGGTGGGAGTGTGAGGCAGGTATGTCCATTGGGCGCTGGTGGGGTGGGGGCGTCTGGAGGGCGGGGAATGGGAGCAGGTGAGGGGTTCAGGTGCATGGGGTGTGGGGTGAGTCGCTGGTCATGGGGTTGCGCCAGTGAGGGTACTGCGCCAGGGAACAGGGCCTGGCTTACTTCCTGGTCCTGCGCTCCTATCAGTGCACCCTCACTTAGTGGCTCAGCGGCTCTGCGCCTCCGCGCCAGGCTCCAGCTTTCTGCCCCTCAGTTCCTCAGCCTCTGCAACCAGGGCTGCCCCGTGTGGTGCAGAGGGTTCTCTCAGGTCAGCCACGCTCCGGAATTGCCCCCTCAGTCGCCCTCCTGTCCCTTCTCCAACTTTTACGTGGAGCAGGGCTAAGCCGGAGCTTCTCTATTCGGCCATCTTCCAGGAAGTCTCCAGTGAATAGCTTTTATTAACAAGACACTGATTCAAATTGATTTAAAGTGTCACTGATGTCATAGTTGCAATTTGTCAGTATGCATTTTCTCAAGTAAAGAAAACTAAAAGTATATATTTTTATTTCAAGAGGAAAAAGTAAAGGTTGAGAACTACATGCCGTCCTTCTAAAAGTGCCCACCCTGCCATCCCCATCGTAGCTGTCCTCTTAATCTGTTTGTTCAAAATGTACTTCCCACCGGCCCCCAGTAAGTACCCCGTTTTATTTAAGAGGAAACCACGGCTCGGGGCGAGGAAGTGACTTGTCCTAGGTCCCAGGAATTCAGTCCCAAGGTGCGGAGGCTCCGGGCGGGGTGGAAGCCAGGTCCCCGCGGGGCCCTGCATTTTCCCCGGTCCTCCAGCAGAGGGGCCGGCAGAATCGCTGCTTTGCTGCCTGCGGCCCGGGCGGCAGCGCCGAGGGGAGGGGAGGCGCGCGGGGAGGGGAGGGAGGGAGGGGGTGTGTCCGGCCGCCCCGCGCGGTCCCTCCGCCCCTACTGTCCCGCCGCCACACACGGCGGGAGCTCGGACCAGGCGCCCGTCCCTCCTCCTCGCCCCTCGTCGCCACCGCGGAGCCGGGAGCCGGCGGGAACCCAGCTCATCATGTCGGTCGCGCTCAGCAACAGGTTCCAAGGTACACGCCGCTGTCCCGCGCCGTCCCGCGCCCCCGGCCCCCGCCTCGCGCCAGCGGCCCAGGGTCCCGCGCTGTTTCCCGCCCCCGATTCCGGTGCGTCCCGGGCGGAGCGCGGGGGTCCCGAGCGCGCGGGAACCCGGCGGCGGACCCGGGGCGCGCTGGCCCGGGGGGCCGCAGCATCTCGGCCCACCTCTTTGTCTCCTCCAGGAGGGAAGGCGTTCGGCTTGCTCAAAGCCCGGCAGGAGAGGAGGCTGGCGGAGATCAACCGGGTAAGCGCGTGGCGCCCGCCTTCACTTTTAAGCCGTGTGACCACGGGCAGCTTCGCGAGTTGCTCGAGCCCGCGCGTCGCTCCTCCAGGCGCGGAACCTGCCGGCGCGCTCCCTTTGCTCCTCCGCCCCTGCGGGTCCCACCTCTGTCCGCGAGACTCGGCCCGGAGCAAAATATCCCTTCCCCCCCCTTTCCCTCCTTCCCTTGGGCTTCCCCCCCCAGTTCCCTCCCTCTCTCCCTCCCACCTCGCCTCCGACACCAGGTAGTTTCCCCCACCCCCACCCCTCCCCCCCAGCTCAGGTCCCGGCGTCTCGGGTTGCAAGTTGTTACTCTCGAAGGAGGGAGGTGGAGCCGGCCAAGGGCTCCCCGGACGTTGGCTTGGGACCAGCCACAGGGATTTGGGCAGGGGACCCCCGAGGTTTCTGAACAAACCCCAGTTTTACAGCTGGAGGGAAAAGAAGCCCAGAGAGGCAAGGTCGCTGCCCGAGATAGCACAGCAAGTCCGTTGCAGTTGGAAACTAGGGCTTCAGACGCCCAGGCCAGTGCTCTGTCCACTGGATGGGTTCCACCCTGCCTCCTGCCCCTCCTCCCTCACACCTCACACAACTCTTTTTTCACTCCAGTTTTTAGGAGAGGTTCATTCTGAGGTCCGTGCTTTTTTTGTTGGGTATTAGAAGGGATCTCTGGCCCTGGTGGGTTTGCATGAAGATGTTCTTCTGGCTGTTGGCAGGTTCTCCATGGGTGCTCCATAATCATTTGCTTAATGACCCTGGAAATTCCCACAGAAAAACCAAGGAGGCTGCCTGAATTGGCCCAACCTCAAAGGCAGCACAGACCTGGGGTGGGATCTGGTCGCCATCATTTACCACTTCTGAGGTCCTCAGCAAGGGGCTTCTCATTGACGAGCCCGGTTACCACCACCAGGACTGATGGGACCTTCACCTGAGGGTCACTGTGACTGAGAAAGGCACGTGTCGTGCTGGGTACAGTCACCTGCATGTGGGAAGACCCCCGCTGATGGTATTAGAATTATTTCCTCAGACTGTGAGGTCTCTCAGTTTTCCTCCGTAACTGGTGGCCGGGGCAGGTCCTCTGAAGTAAGGTTGAGCATTCCCTCTGCTGCCACCCTTGGCCACTGGGCACCTAGAGTCTCAGCTTTTCTCTGAGCCCCAAAGCAGGAAGGTGGAGCCATCAGCAGAGCCCTCCTGGAGGCTGTGCTGAGGTGGGTTCTGGGGTGAGGTAGGTGTGTAGTATTTCCTCTTGTTAGGGGCCTGCTGTCTTGAGTTCTTCCCTGATTTTCTTGGATTGCTAGAACAAAGCAGCTGGTCTGTTTTCCTGCTGCTGGCTGCAGGGGTCCCATGGAGGGCTCTGGAGCTTCCAGGGGGGCCTCCAGGTAGAACCCTGCCTCCCTCACTGCCATCCTTACCCTGCCTTTTAGTGCTATCTTGAGGACAACTGTAAGGTTGGCTGGACATCTAACTGGGGGTCCAGCCTTGCTGGGACTCCTCCCTGTTTACTCTGTGATCTTGGCTGTTCTTGCCCTCTGGACAGGAGCCTGGGACCCTGACCTCATACAGCCCGCTGGCCCACATGGCTGGGTGGGTTCCGATCTGGCTGGATCCACCCACAGCCAGCAGGACCTGGAGCCAGAGACAGCTGGAGATGGGGATGAGGCGACCATAGTTGGACAGGCCAGAAGAGCTGAGTGTGTTTGGGACTTTCTGGGCCAACCCTGCCCTAGGGAAGGCAGAGAGTGGGTGGCTGTGGGAGGAGGCTACAGGATTGTTTTGAGAAGTGGACTGGCTTGGCTCAGTAAGGGGAGGGGCTGTGACTCTCAGGGTCTGATCTGGACAGTACCTTTGGAATAGGGAAACTGAAGGAACTTGATCAGAGCAGAGGTTGTGGTCAAAACACATCAGGACACCAAGGCCCAGAGGGGGCATACAGCTGGCCCAAGACCACACAGGAACCAGTGGCAGAGCTTGCAATTGTATGTCCTTTTCCCTGCCGGGGATACTGTTTGGAAACAAGCCATGTGAGCCCAGACTGCCCAAGGGCTGGTGGGGCCCAGAGTCTGGGCCTTTGGAAGAAGGGGCTCTGGGCTCAAACCTGACCACTTCCCATCCCAGGTGGTCAGGGTGGCCCTACCAGAGTTTGAGTCTTAAGCAGAGTCTGGTCGGCTCACTAGTTCTGTGACCTTGGACTAGCCACTTCACCTCTCTGAGTTCCCTCTCTGAAAAGATAAAAGATAATAGTAGCCGGGTTGTTGTGATTTTTGTAGGGAGATACCTGTGTAAAGCACCTGGGAGTGCTGGCTGCCATTGTGATTGTTATCTTTTATTTGCTGGAAGCTTAAAGTTGCAGGGAATGGAAGCCTGGGGTCTGAGATTTGCCTTGGCTCAGTCTGAGCCAGATCCTTTAATCTGGCAGAACCTTGGTCTTCCCCCATCTGAAATGGGAGCAGTGATCCCTGCCCTGCCCCCCTCTCAGATTTCCTATAACAAGCAGCACTTTGCAGAGTCTGGGGGAAGTTCAAGGCTCTGAGACCGTGTCCCCCATGGCCTTGGCCACAGCGGAGAGATCCTGGGTTAGGCAGTTTTCAGAGGGGACCATGCTGGCAGCCAGACCACCTTCCTCTGAGGTGCAGCTTCATGAGTGGTTTCCTGGTGACCTGGTGGAAGCTGGCACACTGTTTTTGAGACAGGGCTTCCAGGCTTGCTCACTGAGAGGGGTCCCATGGGGGCTGCTGTGCCTGGCAGCTTAGACACTGCTGTAGCTGGGCCTGGGGCAGAGCCCAGCTTGCCTGGCAGCTCTGGGAGCTTCTCAGGGACAACACCCAGTTCTCTTTGGGGCCTTTCCCCTCCCTAGGGGCAGGTCAGCTTCCAAGAGGTCAGCAGGGCTTTAGCTATTATTCTTATAATGGATTCAAGAATAAAAATAGAAGGAGACTCAGAGGTTCTGGTAGAGGAAGGGAAGGGGGTGGAGCTGTATGAAAAGCATTCTTGTTTTGGTTTCTTTGGTGTTTGCTATTGTTTTCTGAGCATCGACATGCTGTGGGCATGATCTCGTCCAATCCCCACTCTAACCTATGAAATAGGTACTATTATTCAGCAAACAAGTAAAAAAGATTCAGCAGGTCTGAGGAAATTGCTTGAGCTTGACCAGCCACAAATCAAACCCAGCCCATTCTCTCTTCCAAACTCTAAGCTTGACTGGGTTTCTTCTGCGGGCACCCCCATCTATGCCCTGTGTGTGTGTGTGTGTTTCTGTGTGTGTGTGCATTCTCAGCGCTACTGGAGCGGTCAGGCCTGGCCCGCGCCTCCCACTCCCCCCACATAGCTGACATTCCCTGCACCCTGATGCCATGGCCGGTGACCCTGGGACAGCCAGGCCTCGCCTTATATGGCAACTGGAGGCATTTTCTCCAGCTTCCCACAGGGAGGGAGTGAAGTGGTGGGGCCGGGTGGGCTGCCCCTCAGAGAGCCCTTGCCCCGAGGACCGGGCAGCAGGGGCCTGGAGGACGGCGAGGACCGCAGCTGGAGTGGGCCAGAGGCCGGGCTCATGAACAGAATCCCGTGACAGCATCCAACACTTGACATGCCTCATCTCACTGAATCCTCTCAACATCCTGCTCAACTGGAGAGACACCCAGTGAGACTCTGCAAACTTCCTCGTGGGACAAGGGTTATGACTCCCATTCTAGAGATGAGGAAACTGGGGTGCAGTGAGGTAAAGTCACGCCCACGGTCACCCAGCCAGGAAGTGGCAGAGCCTGGATTCAAACCAGACATCTGACTCCGCATGCTGCATGTGGCCCATCCTGGGGCTTCTCCACCAGGTGGCCGTAGTCTGGCTGCAACCCAAGCTCGGTTGCTTGCGTGGAATTAGGATCTCTGGCTACCCTCCTGACACCCCACCCTTCCTGGGTCAAATGTAGGGCACTCAGCATTCACTGTGGCATGTAGGTGCCAAATGGTTCTTATGGAACCCACGTGCCATCTTTACTGGGAAGAGAGCTGGGCATGGCAGTCTGGGTTTCTCTGCCCAAGGGTATATATATATCCCCTGCTCTTCCCCCAGCAATAGGGGACCTCTGAGATCTGACCCAAGCCATTAGGCATGTGTATCTCTTTTCCTGTATACCACCTGGCAGTACCGCTCTGTCCCTGTCCCAGGTGAATGTGCCCAATTGGCATCACTGGGTACCCGTCTCTCTTGCTCTTCCTTAATATATTATAAGGGAAATGGTGATAAGCAGCCACGTGAGCCTCCGAGGATTCGGTGTCCTCACAGGTCTGGCCAATTGCAGCCTCGGTGTGGCCATGTCACAGGAAGCAGGAGATGGAATTTCTGCAGAGTCTGCTTCATTTGTGTAGCCGGCCAGGCATTTTTCTTTAGCTACCCTTTCTGTTGGTGAGGACATGGTGTCCCAAAGCTGTGCTGAGAATGTGAACCTGCTGTCTTTGTGGGTGCATGTTACAGGCTCCTGCTACATGCTAGGCACCGGGCTGGGCATTTGTGGCTTGGTCCTGGCCCTTTAAGAGCCTGGCAGGCTACGTCAGAGACCTCACAGCCTGGCATTGAGGTTCTTGTCTAAGGCTTCAGCCACCAGTCCCTTGGATGGCCTCCAAGATGGTGATATCTGCCTGCCCCCAAATTCTGCTGCGGCTAATACATAAAGCCAAACCTGGAGAGCCAGGAGCAAGCTTCTGTGAGCAGGTGCTATAGGTATCAACCCAGAAAGAGAGTCAAGTGAGGGAGGAGCAGCAGGTGGCAGGGACCGGAGGCCAGGGACACAGCAGGGGCCACCCATCTCTGCTGAACCTCACCCTTGCCTGGGAGCTTTAGGAAATAGCCCTTCTTGGGCATGTGCTCTTGGACAGAGCTCCTGAGGGGATTTGGATGTACATAAGAAGTTGTAGATGATCCAAGAGAGGTGTCCGTGATTGGGTGCGGCTGTGGCATGGTGCCCTGGCGCCAGGATGGGAATGCTTGGTCCCATGACCGTGTGGATGGCCCATCGCTGTGAGGTTAGCCAGGAATCCAAGAACTTCAGTGAAACTTCCCCTTGATAAGGGATGGCCAGAGAGTCAAGGCTCAGCAGGAGGACTCATAGCACAATGTGGGGAAAAGAGTTGTGGGTAGGTCTCTTCTCTGTCCTTCTCTTACACATTCTTGTCTCATGGTGTGACTTGAGTTTGGGTGATTGAAATGGATAATGATCATTGCTAATATTCAGTAAGCATACTAGGAGCCAGGCTCTGTCTGTGTTTTAGCCCATCGAATCCTCACAATAACCCAATAAGGAGGCACTATCATGATGATCCCATTTTAGGGATGAGAAAACTCTATCTCTAAAGGCCCAGTGATAAAGCAAGTTGCTCAGGGTCATAGAGATAGTAAGTGGTAGAGCTTGGATGGGAACCCAGGCAACCTGAGTCAACCCCTTCACCCCATCCGTCCCCCCAGCCCTCAGCTCTGCATATTCTACACCCAAGGAGTTTATGTGGGGCTTCCAGCCACTGTGGCTTTAGGCAAGAACTTTCTCTGGGGCCTGAGTTTCCTTAGTTATTAAGTAAAGAGAGCAGGCTGGGTGCTTGAGGAGTCCCTTCTAGGTTCTGTGATCAGACAGATATCTTAGCAGCTCTGTCACCTTCCCAGGCCCACCCATGGTCACTCTGGCCCATGGGGACTGCCTGGAGCACTCAAGCTTCCTGTTTTCCACCCACAGCTCCTGCATTCCTTGGCTTTTTGCCAGGAACTGACCAGGCCACCAAGACCAGACTTGTCTCTCTGTGAGTCAATAGTCACTCTCCTCTCAGAGCTCAGGGCCACCTCCTACATCTAGGGACCCCAACAGCAGTTTCTTCAGCTGGAAAAATGTGTCTTTCAGGACAGTGGGTTGGAGGAATAGAGGGGCCTGGCACACAAGAGTAAACCATCACCTCCTTTTCCCCAGGGGGCTATAGAATGGTTCCCTGGCCTCTGAAATAATGTTCTGCTACATCTGCCCAAAAGGGAAGGTAACTCCTTTCTTTGCCCAGAAACCTGTAGCCAAACTACCTTCTTTTAGTTTGGGGCAGGGAGGGAACTGGGATGGTGAGGGAGGGCAAACCTTGAATTATTAAGGCTTTGTGGTCTTCAACAAGTTGAACAACCTCTCTGGGCCTCAGTTGTACCACCTATGAAATGGGGATGCCCAGAAAAGGGAAAACGAAATCGTAACTGGTCTGATCAGGGAGGGGGAGAGTAGTGCTTTTCCTTCCTAATTTATGTAATAGTTGATGAAGTTCTGGGCGTCATAGGTTGATTGTACAGATAATTATGTTAGAAGATAATAAATAGCCAACATCTATTTCGCATTTAGCAAGTGGCAGGCACTGTATTAAGCGCTTTACGTTTATTTACTAATATACTATAATTCTCAAGACAAGCCTATAAGGTAGATAGGATATTTTTATCCTTTCTGGTTTGCATATGAGGAAACTGAGGCAGAGGCAAGTGAAGTAATTTTGAATCTGCTTCTAAGTAGATTCAAACCCAGGGAGTTTGGCTCCAGTGTGCCCTCTTTTTCCTTCTTTTATTTTTCTTCCAAGCATCTGGGGTGACTTCTATCTTTGTCTCCTCCTTCTGTGGACCCAGGGCAGGGCAGCCAGGGCAGTCTGGCTGTGCCCCGAGGCTGGGCACTGGTGTTGGGGGAGGATCCCTGGAGGAAGGATGCTGTGGGCTGTGCATGAGCAGGGACCAAGAATCCAAAGCTTGGAGGTGGGGGCTGGCAGCCCGGCCAGTAGAACTGTGGATTCTGCTGCCCGACTGCCTCCTCCTGCCACCCATGCTGCCTGCCAAGGGCAGGGTCAGCACAGCTGCCCTAAACCCAGCGCCTGAGAAGGCTGCCTACCCTTGCATATATGGGTCAGCTGCTTCTCCCACATCTGGTCACTCAGTGGCTCAAACATTTGTCGTTTTTAGCTTTAAGGAAGAATGTGAGTCCAATCACCAAATTCCCTCTAGTGTCTGTCACACTCATGTATGCATCTTGGCCAAGCTGCCTGACCACTTCAGGGGTGAGTTTGGAGAAGTAACTCTGAGCTGCATGGGGAGCTGAGCAGCAGGCTTCTCCAGTCATTCAATCAATGTTTATTGAGCACCTACTATATGCTGGGCCCTGCCAGGTGCTAGGCAAGCTGTGGGACACTGGACAGTAGATCTAGGACCTGCGGCTGAGAACTTGCCTCCCGTCACTGCTGTGCCTCAGCTCTGTGCCAGGAAGGAGCAGAAGCAGCATCTGCTATGGATTTCAATCCCAGCTTGGCTACTTTCTAGCTGGGCTTCTTTGGGCGAGTTTGTATCCTCCCTGTTTCAATTCATTCTCTTATCCTCGTTTATTGAGTGGCTATTATGAGGAACTCTATTCTAGCAAAGGGCAAGGACAATGGATTATCAGCTTCATAAGTAATGACATTGTAAATTACATTAGGAAGGGATTCGATTTGTCCTATGGGGAAAAAAGAAAAAACAGAGCAAGGTAAGGTTGATTGGAAGGGGGGTGAGGAGGTGGGGTTCTCATCGAGCAAAGGCTTGAAGGAGGAGAGGGAGAGAACCATGCAGATGCTTGGGGGAAGAGTGCTCCAGGCGGGAGGCATAGCTAGAGCCAAGATCCTGAGATAGGAGCATGCCTGGCCTCTGGGAGGCACAGAAAGGAAGTCAGGGTGGGCTGGGGCACCCATTTTAGGGATGGGGGTGGAAAAGGGAGACAAAATAAAATAGTATATAGAGAGTGATAAGCGCTAAGGAAAATACTGGCTTCATCAGTGAAATGGCAATCATTCTAAACACCCTCTGCTGTGATGACCCATCGGGGTAATGACTGAGAGCCCAACCCAGGATCGGGGTACAGCGAATGGAAGTCCTTATTAGGCCGTCCCATAGATGATGCTGGGCTCTTGCGCTTGCTCTCAGTCACTGCCTGTTTTGTGTGTGTGACTCATCTCAAAGACTAGGGATTTTGTGCTCTTTGGACTCCAATGACCCACAGAGTGGATCCGTAGGGGTGCGTGGTACCTACGTAGGTATAGCTTCAGAACTGGTGCCGGATTTCTGGGAATCCGGAACGTTGGAGCTGGGAGGGGCCCTCCAAACCCCTCCCCAGAGGTTTCCAGATGCTGGGCCTCGCCTGAGGACTCGCACCTCCCAGAAGCTTTTCCGGTTCTTGGTAAAATGAAGGGAACATAGTGAGTTGAACCTAAGCTAAATGGATTCCATTTAAAATTCCGAGATATGCACTTCCTACTTTTATGAAGTGTCCTTTTCTGAACTCGTGGCAATAGTCAATGGTAATTGTTTAAAAAGTCTTTACTTGGCAAAATACAAACTTGGCAGCCCTATCTTACCACCCCACCCCCAACCCTACACCCCCACTTTGGGGGAACTGTTTCTTGTTGCATTACCCCAAAGTCTGGGCACCAGCTGACCTAATTTGTTCCTCCATTGCATAGATATGGCATCTGTGGCCCCAGGAGGTGCTTGGTTTGCTCGGGTCACAGACAAAAGTTAATTGTACTACTTTGGGTCATAGGATGGGGGAGGGAGGTGGAGCCGTAGAGACAGCTATGAGAGGAAGCCATGAGAGGAAGCCCTCAACAGAGCCAGCCTGGAGGAGGGCAGCCCGGGAGGCTACAGAAGGAAGCAGCTCCTGTGAGTGGAAGAAGGACCATGCCCCCCAGCAAGGCAGTGGCCGACCCCTCTTGGCCCTGGGGCTGCAGCTGCAGGAGGGCACGGACCCCACAGTCCAAGAGACTCAGCTTCCAAACCAACCATGCCACTTATGCAGCTGCCTGGAGACTGTTAACATGTTATTGAACCTTGCTGGTCCCGTGTTCTCACCTGTAAATCAGAGTAGTAGCAATGGTGAAGATTTCATTGCTAAAACAGTGCTTGTCTCAGTCAATCTTTTGCAAAAGCAAGGGGGGGAGCCAGACTCCCTGCCACCAGCAAGGGATGCCCTGTTGAACTGTGAATTTCTCCTACTCTGTCAAAGGGTGTTGAGTTGACCTGCTTCATTTTCATAGTTGTACCCGTAGCTAATTGATAGTTGATGTGCTGAGCTCCCTGCAAAGTGCTCCCAGTGGATCATCCCCATGAAGGGCAGTTACCCAAGGAGGGGGAGACTATTGTGCCCATTTCACAGCTAGTAATTGGAGGCTGAGGTAAGTCTAGATTGTTTTATAGTCACTTATGTTCTTGTCATCCCCCTATTCTGCTTGAAGCTTCTTGAGAGTTTACAACACTCTGGGCAGTGCCAAGAAAAGTAGTGAGTTCCATGTTCCAGGAGATGTGTAAGTACAGACTTGGTCACCATTTAGTGGGATATGGTAGCTGGAGTTTAGAAACAGATTGGGTGATTGACCTAGATAACATTTAACATTCTTTTAAACATGAATCTTATTTTAGGATAGGGACCTTATGTTTTTCACCTTCGTCTCACCCTTTCCCTTGGTGCCTTACATGGTGCAGTGCACACTGTCATCCCTCAAAAAATGTTGAATGAATGAATAAATGAATGGGGAGTGGTACCATGCCCAGTCTGCACAATATCAAAGAAAGAGAGGTCCAGAGAAGGACCTCTGGAGTTTGCAGGACCCCAGTGCTAGGATGGGAATACAGCCTCTGCTTCCCCATCTGAATACAGGTTCTAGGGCAGCTCACAGACTGGCAACAAGGTGTGTGGTCCTCAGTGCTGTGCTGGCGCATAGCAGGTACCCCTAATGGATAGTTTTTTGTTTTAAGGCCAGGCACTTGGATGAATGCCTGTGATCTGCCCATCTTTAAGTGCTGGGGTTAAGGGTACAGGCTCTAAATAAGATAGAGCCAAGTTGAAGCTCTGGCTACGTGTGCCTCAGTTTCCTCATCTGTAAAATGAGTGTAATAGTAGTAGCTACCTCTTGGAGCTACTGGGCTCAGAAAAGAGAATGTGGACAAGGTGCTGAGCAGAGGACTTCATCCTGAAGACTCCTGTTAGTGACCCCCTCTCATTTAGTTCTCTCCAAACATCTGAGAGGAAGACAGGTCAGGGACTGTACCCCTATTTTACAGGTAAGGAAAGAGGTGAGAGGATAAGTGACCTTCCAAGCATAGCATATTTTTTTTTTGGCTAGTGCAGAGACTAATAATGACAGCTGCTGTTTATTCAGCACTATACTATTACTCTAAGCCTTACTTACATGAACCTCTCATTCGAACCTCTTACCAGCGTAGGAAGGAGCTATTATAATTATTTCCATTTGGCAGATAAGGCAATCGAAGTACAGAGAGGTGAGTTGATTGACTTAAGAAGCTAATGATGGAGACAGGCAGCTTGTCTTTGGAGCTTACAGCTTCACGGACCCTAAAGCTGGGGTGCTCAGGCGAGAGGCCCAGGTCCCCACACCCTTAATTCAGTTGTCGATTGAAGGATTCTTAGTCTTCTAGGACAGACCTCAGGCCCCACCCCTAGCTGCTGGGCAGACTTCCTCCCCACAGGGTGGACTGGGCAGATCTGCCTCCAAGGGTTGACGTGCAGCCAGGACAAACACTGGAGCCTCCTGCCCTACCCAGCCAAATCTGGCCACCGGTGGACAGGAGGCACCTGGGTTACTGTGGGTGAGTTGTGCCCACTGACCCCTCACTCAGCACTGCCCTCTCGCCTCTGTAGGAGTTTCTCTGTGACCAGAAGTACAGCGATGAAGAGAATCTGCCGGAAAAGCTTGCAGCCTTCAAGGGTAAGCTGGAGCTGGCTGCCCTGCCATCCTGGGAGAGCTGGGCTAGCCTCTCAGCCCCTCACAATATGACATTACCCCTTAGTCTTGCAAGGCTAGGCTGCAGCCCTGTTTCATCCAGAATGCCCTTCATCCTGGCTGGCTGAGAAACAGGGGTCCCCGTGAGGTGGAAGCAGGCCCCTTCACAGGGTTCTGTGTCCCTACAGGCCCCTTTGCTCTTCAGCCTGCAGGCCCCAGCCTGCCCCTGCCTCTTTCTTCCCCCTGGTTGCCCAGCAGGGCTCAGGTTGGCTTCTGTCTGCTGCTGCCCAGGCCCAGCTCACTCCCGAGGCCCCAGCACACAATCAGCCCTTTGTGAGCTGTCCTTGCCTCTTCCCCGCCAACGGTGGAGCGTCTCGGGAGCCCCTGTGGAGAATGGACGTTTGTGTCGCCACAGTAGGGCAGGGGGGCAGAGTTTCTGCCCATTGAATCCCGGCAGCACGGGATGAAAAGAAAACAGGGCCTGGGAGCCGCATGGGGAGAGGGGCGGCATAAAGGTCTCTCTGTTTGGGGCCCTGGCACTTGGTTCTCAGCCAGTGGCCAGAAAGGAGAGGAGCATGTATATAAGGAATGAGGGGGGAAGTGGGGTGGAGGGACAGACCCACCTTTCCTGGCCAGGCAAGGGGAGCCCTGGGTTTGCTGGAGGACTCGCGATGGATATCCTTGAGGCTGGACCTGCCTCTAACGTCTTGGCAATGTGGGCATCCTTCCTGCTCCCAGGCGAAGAACCTGCCAAGGGCTCCTTAAATAGCTTATAGCTTAGTTGGGAGGCAAGACATCTATGGCATGTGTTGAGCATTAACCATAAGCGATTGTTAGCTCCCCGAATCCCGATACACCCAGGAGAGAGATTGTGTGATTACTAATTTATAGATGACTCAGAGAGGTGGACTCATTTGCCCGAGGTCACACAGCTCACCCATGGCAGAGTTGGGGTTTGAGCCCATGTAAGTCTGAATCCAAAGTTCCTGCTTTTAACCCTTAATCTGTAATGCTTTTCAGATAAAAAAAAAGAAAAAAGGAAAGAAATAGATAAAAGATACCCCATCCCTGTCCTATCCCAGCTGCCAAGAGGAGAGCTGTGCAAAACAGGAGCAGTCCATTCCCTTCTGTCTGAATACCAATGGGCTCACTCTTCAGAGGCAGCTTTTGAAGGAGGGACGGGGTCCTGGGAGTTCTACCAACCGTTCTTCTTGTCCTGGTAGGGGTATAGGATTGTGTCGTCAGTATGGATTGGAACCACAGGAAGTGGCTTTGGAAGGAAAGGGACTGTAGAGGTCTTAAATCATTCACTCATCTGATCTCCAGATGAACACTTACTAGGTGCCAGGCTTGATTCCAGGACTGTGGACACAAGGTCCCTGCCAAAAGGAGCTTGTGTTCTGGTTGGGGAGGCAAATGGTAAACAAAAAGCAAGGAAATATAAAGTATGATAGATGGTAGGTAGTAAGTGCTTTGGTGAGAATGTGAACCAGGTAGGGAAGTCAGGAGTGCTCGGGCCAGGGTGGGGGCTCCTGTTTAGAAAGGGTGTGGGGGGTGTTAGGGTATGAAAATGTGCGATGGGAATACCTGGGAAAAGCATTCCAGGCCAAGGGTCAGCAGGAGCAGGTGTGGAGTGTGCCAGGAACTGCAAGGCCTTCGTGCATGGAACAGAGGGGATGGTGGGAGAGGCACCTGAGAAGGGTAGAGTAGACGCTCATGAGGATCACGTGAGGCCTCGCAGGCCACTCTCAGGACTTTGGCTTTCTCACTGTGGCTGCAGAACAGACTGAGGGCCACCCACTCCAAAGCCACACAGGCACACACTGCCCTTGCTAGACAATGCCGAACTCTTGCCCCTGTGTCATCTTCCCTCATTATTGGAGGTCTCCCTGGACTTGTTGGTCATTGATTTTTAACTTTGTAGTAAGTCTGTGGGTGAGGTTTAGGGGGAGGGTATGTGTACCCTGGAAAATGTATGCACTGTTTTGTGGGCATTTCTGATAGAGTCTTAGTGGTGTCCATGATGCCCCAAAAGCTCAAGACCACAGTGGCTCTTGGATCAGCAATTCCCTCCCCTGGCTGCCTATCATAACTACCTGGGCCTTGGCCCCACTCTGCCCTTCCTAAGCCCTCTGATGCCAAGTCTCCAGGGCTCGGAACCTATTCAGTTGCTTCCCAGCCAATTCGGGTGCAGACTGCCCCGGTGGACTGCACCCTCATAAGAGGGTCAGACCTGCCCCGTTGATGTCTTTTCCTCATTGGACCTATTGTGGGGGTGGGGGTGGGGGTGGGGTGTTACCAGCAAGGTGAGCTCTTTCTCCAGAGATAACAACTGAGCTGACAGCACTCATGTCATCAGCACCCACGTGGAGTCAGGATGGTTGTGTGCCCAAGGACCCCACTGGTCTCCCTCAAGGGAAGTTGCTGGGTCCCTGCAGGGAGTGACCCTGCTTCAAAGCTAACGCCAGTGTTTGCTCTGTGCTTTCCAGAGAAGTACATGGAGTTTGACCTGAACAACGAAGGCGAGATTGGTGAGTGAGATCTTTAGCAATGTGTCTAGGGGTGTTAAGTGTGGGCAGAGGGTGTGAGGGTCTAGAGAGCCCCTGACTCACCCGTGTGGGTGGGGGACGTGGGCCCATACGTGAGTGTGACAAACACACGCTGAAACCTCTCTGATGTGCCAAAGGCCAGCCGAGCCAGCCTTGACCCCTCTGTCTTCTGCCATGAATCCCCTGCCCATTCCTGGAGACCGTTTCCCCTCGAGCCCTCCCCATGCTTCCCTGCCCACTCCACCTCCCTACCCAGGCCTCAGCCTCCCACCCCAGGTGTATCAGGGACTCAGGATAGAGGACGCCAGGCCCTGTCCAGAGCTGGAGACCCTCAGGCCACTCCAGGGTGGACAGGCAGTTTTGGTGGACAGGCAGTTGACTCCTGACCCAGAAAACTGGAATTTCATTTGTCCCAGAGCATGTCCTTCCATTTGTATGTGTCCTAGAGTTGACAAGGTGCTTTCTCCTCCATCAGACCCATTGTACATTCAGCTGGCCAGACACTGGGGGTGACAGAGGCCGCTGTTACAAATACTGTACCATAGACTGGCTGGTTTAAATAGCACAAATTTATTGTCTCAAAGTTTTGGAGGCTAGAAGTACAATATCATGGTTTTGGCAGGATCATGTGTTCTCTGAAATCTGTGGTGTTCTGGTGGTGGCTTGGTGGCAATCTATAATTCAGTCTCACCCGCAGTCTCACATCCCAGAAATAGCAGCTACAAACGCTTGTTTAATATCCTTCCACTTGTTTCTAATCACAAATGCACAAATGCTGTTCTATACATCACTTCAAAACCTTTTAAAAACTTATATTGTGAGAATTGTGACATATTATTAACTTTTCTTCTGAAATATAATTAATGGCAAGATAATATTTCACTGTAGGAATGCCCTATCATTTATTTGGCCACTTCAGTGTTCGGCATTTAGGTGACTTCCAATTTTAACTATTATTGATAATTCGGTGAAGAAAATCTTTGTACATAAATCTTTGTCCATACCACTGATTATTTCTTTAGAGTAGATCCCAAGAATTAGACATTCTGGGTCAAAGATTTTTGAAGCTTTCTGCCAAATTACCTTCTAGAAAGGTCGTGCCAATTTAGAGTCTGGCCAGCAGCATGTGGGAGATCTTTCACTTCTTCCTGAAGAACGCTGCCTGGCTCTCCTTGAAATGCCCCTACATCCTGGCACCTGGGGGTCTGGCACTAGTCCTGCCTGCCCTCCCTCTCCAGCGGGTGCTGGCTGCACCACTCCTCACAGTCCTAAAATCAGCCCCCACCCCACCCCCAGTCCCACTGGCCCTTGCTGATCCTTTGTTCTCTGAAGGAAATTGCCTCAGATCTTGGCGGCAGCAGGGAGCTAAGAGGTGGTACTTCCTCGAGGTATAGTGAGTTTTTGGTGCCCCCCTTGTTTTTCTTGAATTTTGTTATTTCTTTAGTTTTCCTGCCCTGTGGGATACTTTTGGCCCCCTCTCCCATCCAGCCCAGATGGAGCCCTAGGTGGAAATGACAGGTGGGGAGAAGCTGCCGCCCCACTGCCCTTGAAAGTGTCTTTCAATGTCTGGAGTCAATCTGACTCCCTGACCCCACCTTGCTGGGCACTGACTTCTTGGGTAGCAGGAGGCAACGGGCACAAGGCTCACCCTCACCACAGGGAGCAGCAGAGATAAGAACTAGTGAAAAATAACATCTCCTGTTACTAAGCCCCTGCTTCTGTGCAGTGTCCCTCTGAACGACCACATCAACCTGTCTTATAAATAATGGGAACCGGGGTTCAGAGAGGTTAAGTGATTTGCCCCACATTCCACAACTAGAAATGGCAGAGCTAGATTCCAGTCCAAGTCTGTCTGACTGTAGAAGCCAGTCCCCTAAAGTATTAGTTTATACTGCCTCCAACGAGAGCAGGGAATGTGCTGGGCTCATTCTCCCTCGAGGAGAAATACGATATGCAGACACTGGCTGCAGATCCCAGAGAGGGGCTCTCCCTTAGCTTCTCAGGGTGGTGGTAGGACATTCCCAGGGTGGAGCTTTCCCCAGCTTTCCCACTTGGCCCCAGCAGGCTGGCTACATTGAATGCATCTGCCTTCTCTCCTACAGACCTGATGTCGTTAAAGAGGATGATGGAGAAGCTTGGGGTCCCCAAGACCCACCTGGAGATGAAGAAGATGATCTCAGAGGTGACAGGTGGGGTCAGCGACACCATCTCCTACCGAGACTTTGTGAATATGATGCTGGGGAAACGGTCAGCTGTTCTTAAGCTGTGAGTATCTCCCCTGTCTTTTCTGGGCCCTCTGAAAGCAAAGTCCTTCTGGGTCTAGTGGCCCCTGGCGTGGGGCACCTCAGCCACTCACCTGGTGAATAACTCATTTTGTGAACTACTGGGCAAGGTGCTTAAAGTTCCTGAAGTTTAGTGTCTTTATTTCTCAAATGAAAATTAGACAGGATCACACAAGAAACCAGCAACTGTAATCATGACGATGATGATGATGACGAACTGACCATTGACACTTCCAGAGCCTCAGGTTCCTTATTTGTAAAGTGATTCTGCTACCCAGAGGGTTGCATAATATAGAGTTAAGACCTAGCTTGCAAGGGAGGTACAGTTCAAACTTTGAAGCTGTCACCTGTGACTGATATGACCCCGGGCCAGTTACTTTAGGTCTCCTAGTTTAGGTTTCTTCTTCTATAAAATGGGGAGGTTAATAAATAATTTCTACAAAGTGTTGTCCTGAGGGTTAATAAGGTAACGTATATGAAGCTGCCAGCCCAGTGCCTGACTGAAGGTAAATATCTAAGATAAGGTAGCCAAACTTGCACATGGTAGTACTTCCCAGTGAAGAGGAACAGAGAAATTCCCTGGAGAGGGCTCATAATCACTTGTGACAGGTGGAAAGGACACATACTTGGCTTTTGTGAAATCAGAAGTAGCTTTGTTTTGTTTGAACCCTGAGGCTTGAGGAGGCTAATTAACTTGGTTCAGTCTGGCTGGACTTTTAGCATGGGGTGGGTCAGGGCAAGAGGCAGCAGGGAAAAACCATCGAGGTCAGTTCACAGCCAGGTAGTAGCAATGAGAGTGAAAACACTCTCAAAACAACCCCGGGGGTGCATGGAGATAGTTCAGTGGTAGAATTCTCACCTGCCATATGGGAGACTTAGGTTTGATTCCCAGCCCATGCACACACCCCCAAAAACAAATAAACAAACAAAGACACCTAATGTTTTGTGAAGTTTTACTGTGTCAGGCATTAGTCTAAATGTTGACTGTATATTTATCTTTTATTAATTCAGTAAATATTTATTGAGCACTGGGAATTGTTTCAGTCCTTGGCCTCATGGAGGGTACATTCTAGTCACAGGAGACAGACAGTAATAATAATAATAATAAATAGATTGTGATGGTGTGTTGTAAGAGGAACAGAGAGGGATGGAAAGCAGGTAACATATGATCAGAACCCTAAGCAAGGGAAGCACGAGTCATGTGAAGATCTAGGAGAAGAGATTCTGGGCAGAAGAAACTGCAAGTACAAAGGCTCTGAGGCAGGGCTGTATTTGTATGCTAAGGAACAGCATGGAGGCCAGTGTGGCTGGAGTGCGGTGAGCAAAGGGGTGAGGCTGCAGAGGTAGAAGGAGGCCAGGTCATGTTGGGCCTTGGAAGCTATGGTTGGATTTAGGATTTTTGAATAGTGAGGAGTGCCAATGGAGGGTTCTGAGCTGGGGATTGACTTTTGAAAGTCCCCCCACCCCTCTGGCTGCTGCAGGGGTGAGAATAGAAGCAGGGAGTCCTGTAGGAAGCTCTTGTATGCAACCAGGTGAAAAATGAGGCCACTTGGCCTAACGAGGCTGCAGTGAAGATGGACAGGAGCCATTAGAATTAGAATTGACTGTGGAGGGTGTATTAGTTAGGGTTCTCTAGAGAAACAGAATCAACAGGGAACACTCGCAAATATATAATTTATAAAATTGTGTCACGTGACCGCAGGAATGCAGAGTCCAAAATCCACAGGGCAGACTGTGAAGCCAATGACTCCGATGAAGGGTCTGGACGAACTCCACAGGAGAGGCTTGCCAACTGAAGCAGGAATAGCACCTGTCTCTTCTGAATCCTCCTTGAAAGGCTTCCTGTGATTAGATTAAGCATCACTCATTGCAGAAGACACTCCCCTTTGGCTGATTACAAATGGAATCAGCTGTGGATGCAGCTGACATGATCATGATCTAATTCTATGAAATGTCCTCATTGCAACAGACAGGTCAGCACTTGCCCAACCAGACAAACAGGTACCACAACTTGGCCAAGTTGACACATGTCCCTGACCATGACAGAGAGAGAGCTGAAAGTATTTGCATTAGGGCCTGGATTGGGGTATAAAGGAAAATGAGGGCTCAGATGATTCTAAGATCTGGGATCTGAGCAACCGGGTGAGTGATGGTGCTACTTGCTGAGAGGGAGGCGCAGGTAGAGAAGGGAAGAATTAAGAGTTCAATTTTAGATGTCTTAACCTGGTAATGCTCATTTGATAATGAAGAGAGAAGTCCGGGAGGGAGCTGGATATGCAAGTCTGGAGTCAGAGATAAGACATTTTCAGAGTTTCAGCCTTTAGATGGGATTTAAAGCCAAAGGGTTAGAAGAGACCACCCAGGGAGTGGCTACAGATAGAGCAGAAGGTAAGGCCGAGGGGACTGATGCTTAGCACAATTCTAGGATGTAAGTAGTGTCAGCATCCCCACTTATGGATGGAAAAGCAGAGGATCAGAGAGGTTGAGTGTTCTAATCTGCTCACTGCCAGAATGCAATATACCAGAAACAATGGCTTTTAAAAAGGGAAATTTAATAAGTTGCAAATTTACAGTTCTAAGGCCGAAAAAATGTCCCAATTAAAACAAGTCTATAGACATGTCCAATCTAAGGCATCCAGAGAAAGATACCTTGGTTCAAGAAGGCCAATGAAGTTCAGGATTTCTCTCTCAAGCGAGAAGGCACATGGTGAACACAGTCAGGGTTTTTCTCTCAGCTGGAAGGGCACACAGCGAGCACAGCATCATCTGCTAGCTTTCTCTCCTGGGCTTCCTGTTGTATGAAGCTCCCCGGGAGGCGTTTTCCTTCTTCATCTCCAAAGTACTGGCTGGTGGACTCTCTGCTTCATGGTGCTGTAGCATTCTCTGCTCTCTCTGAATCTCCTTCATTCTCCAAAATGTTTCCTCTTTTATAGGACTCCAGAAACTAATCAAGACCCACTCAAATGGGTCCTCCACCTAATCCAGCTTAACAACCATTATTGATTAAATCACGTCTCCAGGGAGATGATCTAATTACAGTTTCAAACATACAGTACATACAATGCTGAATAGGGATAAGAAGAAGCGGCTGCCTTTACAAAATGGGATTAGGATTAAAACATGGCTTTTCTAGGGTACATACATCATTTCAAACCAGCACATTGAGTGTCTTGCTTGACTCACCTGCTGGGATGTAGTGGGGCTGGAATTCCAATCCAGCCTGTTTCTCTTCAGAGGTTATCCTCTGAACCCCCACCCTGTGCTTCTGGACTTTACTCTAAGAGCAGTGGGGAGGGTTTTGAAGATCTGAAGAGTTTTTGAAGAGTTTCAAGTAGGGTATTGGCCAGGTTTGTATTTACAAACTCTCTCTTGAACAGAGCTTCAGCCCAGCCTTGTTGTACCTACATGCCAGCCAGGCATTGTGTGCAAGGGAAGGTGAAGTCAGAAGTCTGGAGTCTCATCCTGCCTCTGCCTTGGACTACTTGTGTGATTCTGAGAACTCATGGCACTACTTTGCACCTCAGTTTTCTACTCTGGAAAACAGAGTAGCAGTGCCTTCCACACAACTGCTGCCCTGAGCTTCCATGAGGATCCTGCTGGAGAATAGCTGTGAGGGCATTCTGTTGAGGACCCCGCAGACCTGAGGGCTGGGATGATCTTTTCCTGGATTGGGGAAGGAGTCCTAATCTTCTTTTGTTGTGTTTTTTTTTCCTCATCCTCCAAACCAGAGTCATGATGTTTGAAGGAAAAGCCAATGAGAGCAGCCCCAAACCAGTTGGTCCCCCTCCAGAGAGAGACATTGCCAGTCTGCCCTGAGGACCCCTGCTGGACCTGGACCTGCCTCTGCCCTTTCCAGCTGCCTCACCCTCCTGCCCCTCCCTCTGGAGCTCCCTGGCCTTCTTGATTCGTTGTGATTTGTCTTGTTTGTTTGGTCATTGTGGGTTGGTTGGTTGTTTTCTTTGTGGGACAGAATCAGTGATCTTTTTGTAAAGCACAAATTATCTCCTTTAAAGGGGCTTTAGATGGGGGGGCGGTCCTGAGCCTTTTGTTCTCTCCCTCTTTTCTCCTCTCCTTTCCCGCTCCTTGTGCAGAAGGGCTGACATTCAACCAAAAATTGCAGGGGATGGGAACCAGGGCAGGGAGGCTGGGAGGCTTTGTTCCCCTCCTTTGGAGGTGGCACTGTCTTTCCTTCCAAGTCTCTGAGCCAACCCCAGACTTGCTGGCCTGGCACAGGTGGGGATCCCAGTTCACTTTCAGAAGGCCTAATTCCACCTTTAAGGGAGGATGCTGAGCAGGTCAGGAGAATGAACAATAAAATACTCATGGTAAAAAGTCTGCCCTACCGCTAAGCCAAGAGCTGAGAAATAGAAGGTTGCCTTTCTGATCTCAATCTGCTTAAAACTTGACTAAACTTCCTCCACATGCCTTCCCACCTTACTACACCATTTAGTCAACAGATACTTGTCAACAACCATTATAAGCTCTAAGTCTTCCCATTTTATCCTGACATGTGCTGTGTCTGCTGTGTAACTCATTTCTCCCTTTCCCAATCACCCAAAACTTTGAACCTGGAGATTGGGTTGGGGGCATCTGTGTTCTTTATTAGACTCACAGGATTTAAGAGCCCAGTCCACCTTGTAGGTTAGCTAAGCCAATCCTCTTGTTTCATAGGTGAGAAAATTGGCAGTCCATAAGGACAAAGTGCCTTGCCCCAGGACAGGGAGTTAATTTGGAGATGGAAAAGTCCAGACTAGAGGCAAGGTCTCCTGATCCCCCCTGGTCCATGCCTCGGGTCTTCTCAGGACTGCCTCAAGGATGAAAACAAGGAAAGAGGCAGGTAGGGGCGGTCTCCTAGGTCAACACTTGGGTAAAGCTTCTCTCTTCTGAAGGTCCTCTGTGAGGACTAACCGTCCCAGCCTCAGAGTTTGAGTCAGTGTCACAGTCTGCATTAAGACCAGGCCTGCCTCTGCAGTTCTGCATTCTGCAGTTGGCTTCCGCCAAGTCTTGGAGACATTTTCCTCTCAAACTTGACCCCTTATGGACTGAACAGAGGCTTCAGCCTTGACCCCTCTTGTGTCCTGGAGTCCTTTACCCCTCCCTGTGCAGGGCTCAGACATACTCATTCATTTAACATATTTATTAAGCACCTGCTATGGGCCAAGAACTGAGACTCCAGAAGTGAAACAGGACAGACCCATGGAATTTAGAGTCAGATACAGATGATGATGAATGTTAGGAAAGGGGGCGGAACATAGAGGGATGACTGCCTGTAATTCTGGGGTACCTAGGCCTGGCTCGAGACTGAGCTAGAGTCTGGAGAAGCCTTTGCAAAGCCTTAAGTGGGAAGATCTGGGGGCTGTTGGAGGTTGGGCTCCCTGCAGGCTCCTCAGTAACGAATAATCAAGGCTCCAAGGTGCTGCCTCTACACCTTGAGGGGGTAAAGCACCTAGAAGTTGGAAAACGGCCCAGTTGGATTAGTCCCTGCTGGTCTCAACCAGTTCAGGAGTAAGACTACTTGGACATGACTGGCTGATCTTCAGCCTAAGAAGCTGCTTCAAATGCACAGGCCTAGTTGAAGATTAAACCTCAGCAAAACATTCAACCCTGTATATGTTAAATCCTACTCCCTCCATCCCGTTGGCCTTTTTTTTTTTTTTTGCTCCCTAAGATCATTAGGTTAGCAACTGCCTGTCCTCACCTCTTCCCACTACCTCTCTCTGGGACAGGTTGGGACCTCTGAACAAAGTAAAGCCTTCCTTGACTACCCATCACATTCAGTGTTCCTGTTTTACTCAGAGAGGAAGACAGAAATAACTTGGCTTATTTCAGTGGGTTCCATAGCTTGCAAGAAGACAGCAGGAAGACTTATGAAAGGAGTGCAAGCAAAAGCGTGTCCTGGCTTCTGGAAAGGGCAGGAAAGAAAGTGTCCTTATTGGATAGGGGATATGCTGGGAAATCTCACCAGTTCTTTAACCACTTTTTTGAACTCAACCCCTGGGGGTAGAAGGTCTTGAGAGTGGTCCCTGGGAGAGGGGGTCTGTATGTATTCCAGATTGTGGCTGTCAGCTCCAGGACTCTTACTTCTCTTGGTAAGGGCTCAGCTTGAAACCTCAGCTGTTTTATTTCTAAAAGACCAAATCTAATTGTAAAGTAACCAATAACTAGGGGATGGCCAATTATGGTTTTGTCCCTATGACAAAAAGAAGGAGTTTGTCAGGTAAATTCAAGCGGATGAATTATGTGTGCATGTGAGTGTGTGTGGTGTGGGAATATCTGCTCTACAGATTGGGAATAAACCAGACAAACTTATCAGTGTCCTGACTGGTGTATTTTGGGGGCAGTTCCTGTGCTCTGCAAAGTCAGAAGAGCTACCTGATATAGAATGACAGTATGGAATGAATGTGTCCTATGTGCCCAGCTCTGTTAAGCTCTGAATTTCATTTACTCCTCCCAACAACACCATTAGATACGTTCTTGTTATCCTTGATTTACATATGAGAAGAAGGCTTGCAGCAAAACAAACAAAAAAACAGGTGGCAGAACACTTCCTGGGGAGTGTGGGCTCCAAGTTAAGAATCCCTGTCCTAGAGCATCTGTAATTCCACTACAGAAATTTCTTCTACATAGATCTATGTAAATGATTATCAGCATATCCAGATAATCTGAATTCTAATCCTGCCTCCACCATTTTCTGACTGAGGGTCACTAGGGAATTTTCTTAACTTCTGTTTCAGTTACCTAATCAGTTAAATGGAAACAATAATCCCTAGGGGTGAGGATGTTTTAAGGGTTAAATGAGATAACTTTTCTAAGGTGTTCTGCACAAAGCTCTGAACAAATTCTTTTGTGACCAGGGGTGGATACGGCTCTTGCTCTTAAAATGATTACCTTCAAAGGAGTAAACAAAGCTGGCATATGGTCCCTTTAACCACCCCATCCAGCCTTCATCGCTAGACACAAAAGGGTCTCGGGTGGCGAGGTCCTGTCCCACCCACTTTCTGAACTTCTCTCTGCCTTCGCCCCGAAAGTTTCTCATGAGCTGGAAGTGAAGTTCCTGACTTTTCAGCGTCGGGAACGATATCCGCCTACATCCAAGGGTTACCGGGAAGTTTCAAATGAACGATGAGAGAAGGATACTTAGACGTAAGCAACCCAAAGAGAAAGCAGCGCGCTCGGCCGGGACTCCAACCTCCAGGCCGCGAGGGGCGGGTCCTGAGGTCACGCCCCGTACTCGAGCCGCCCAATGGGAGGCATCGGCCAGGAGAGCGCGCGCGACTTCGGGTGTTCCTCAGTCTTGCTAGGGTACGTCGCGAACCGGGGTGCGTGACATCATCAAAACGCGCCGGAAATGCGGAATCCTCTGCGCGCCTCCACCGCTGAGGGAAGGAACTTAGGCTTGGAGCGTCCTAGGCTCTTGGTGTAAGGCCGCGGGCGGCCCGGGTGGCTGCTTGGACAAACTGAGTGCGTCGCGATGGGAGACGAGATGGATGCGATGATCCCCGAGCGGGAGATGAAGGTCAGAGGCTGGCCGGGGGCTCCCTCCCTTACTCAGTCCTGGCGTTGCCCTGGAGTCCCGCCGAACGGCCGGGTGCCCCGCCTCCTTCTTGAAGGTTTTACCGCGTTCAGAGTTCTCATCAGCGGGTCCCGGGGCACGGTGCCGTGTTGCTGGCGTGGTAGTCCCATTGAATGCAGTTTCCCGTCCCTGGTTGGTCTTGTTCACTCCTCTTGAATTATCTTGGCTACTTTCATGTAGTAGTCACAGTAGTGGTAACTACTACTCATTAAGCGTTTACTGTGTGCTAGGCACTGTGTAACCATTGTCTCCCTGACTGGTCACAGCATTCCTACGAAATAATTGGTAATATACCTATTTTACAGAGCAGCAAATTGAGGTTCGGAAAGTAACTTGCCCAAAGTCGCATTTGACGAGGGGGCTGAAATCCATGTTTATTTTTCTTCATTCATTTTGCTACTTCTATAGGGTGGTCCAGACTTGCCTAGCACATAGGTAGGGAATATCACCTAACCTATGGAACTTTTAGTTAACTGGAATAGGACTACTTTGGCACCAGAAATCAGCTTAGTCAGAAAAGTGGGGAAGAACAAGTGGTCCAAATGATGGTAAAGGAATCCCCAGGGATAACCACCAGGATGATATTTCTTAAGTTCTGACAGAATGAAGGTACAGAAAACGAGCTACTTTCTTTTAAATAAGAAACAACTAAAAAGGAGTAAGCTGCAATAAGATTTCAGGCGTTTGTGTGAACAACAAATCATTGAAATGCATTTAGGGGATAGTAGTTTCGTATACTTGAGCAGTGATTTCTTCTTTTCCCTTTTGAGAATCACTCTTGTAGTGAGCTACCCTGGGATAATGTTCCTATTCCTCAGATATGGTGGGAAAGAAGAACAGTTACAGAACAACTGCCTTACGAGATGATAGTTTCCTTTTGAGTTACTTGTTACAACAGAAAAGAGAGCTTCTGTGCCTCTTCATCCCACTGACCCACTATACCCATGTGACCAACACCCAAATGTATTTGACATTATCATGAGAATTACAATAAAGCCTAATAATTTTATTCTGCTGTATTCTATGAATATGATCTCACTTGGAAAGCTGTGTGAATTTCTGATCACTCAGTTGAAATTAGAGAAGAGTATTTCAATTGATCTTTCAGCAAATATGTATTAAATATCTAAACCAAGGTAATTAGTATATGGGGTGCAATAGTGATCCTGTATGAAACAAACAATCTAGTTTTTCTTTTTCTTGAAGGTAAGTTTAGAATTGAAGGGGAAAATTAACCATATAGAATACAATTTAACATAGTGACTGGTATACCTTGGTAGTGCACTTGTGTCATGAGGTGAGGCTGCTGAGGTGGACTGGACAAGCGATATCTAGCCTTGTAGATTGTGTTAAGGATTTTGGACTTGTGTTTTATATGTCCTTCTAGTGTCTTGGTTTTGCTTAAAGATCTTGAACTCTAAGAAATTGTCCATATCTTTTTTTCTGTGATGAAATTTTGTTTAGCAATTGATATAAGTAAGCCAATTCTTGGGATTTAGTCCTCTTTCTGTGGTTATTTTAATATGTGTTTGAGGATTACTGCAGTAGAAGTTAGCACTTATACTATAGTTGGGTGATACTTTCAACATTTGACAAATTATTAAGCACTGTTCTGGGTCGTGAAATGATACACACGTAATGCAAAATAGGGCAAGATTATAAACAAAATGCAGTTTTGCAGTGATTTTGACAGTAAATATAGTAGGGATCAGGAAAAAGAAAAGTTCAGTGTAAGCCAGATTAGTCAAGGAAGTCTTCATGAAAGATTTTGTTTGTTTGTTTGCGTATTTTCATTTATTTCGTTCAATGAATAGTACATACTTACTATGCCAGCCACTACGATAAGAGTAGGAAGTTTAAAGACTGCTGAGACAGTCCTTGGCGTCACAGGATTATATATTTTTGTTGTACTGGAAATTAGGTCTGTTGGCATATAATGACAGTCATGATGTAATTTCCTTTTTGCCCTGAATTGGTCTTGTTTTTATCCTTTGCAATAGGATTTTCAGTTTAGAGCACTGAAGAAAGTGAGAATCTTTGACTCACCTGAGGAGTTGCCCAAGGGGCGCTCCAGTCTGCTTGCTGTGTCCAATAAGTATGGTCTGGTCTTTGCTGGTGGAGCCAGTGGATTGCAAATTTTTCCTACTAAAAATCTTCTTATTCAAAATAAACCTGGAGATGATCCCAATAAAATTGGTAAGTTACCTGATTTATGTTGCATAATAGAGGAGTGTGGTATAGTGCTACTGTAGTTTTCTTCTCAAGAAATCATTCCAATATTGAACTTAAACTGCTGTTTTAGTCCTAAAGTTGATTCCCAAGAAGAATAAATTCCAGGTGGGATTCTGAAAAGCTTTTCTAGGTATTCTCTTTGGTCCTTTGTATTTCTCTTCTGGTGAGTAGTTCCTTCAAGCTTAGAGGGAAGAAGAACTTTCCATTATGCTATGCTTTTATTTTAAGATGGTTTGGCTTTCTAGAAGGGTTTTGTGTGTGGCTTTTTAGTTGATACAACAGTACCGTTCGAACAAGTGGGAATGTGTGGTATTTGGGAGCATTGTTGCAAAAAATGCAGGCACAAGACTTTGTTTTCAGCAAAGGGCAACAACCAAAGTTAGTTTCCCTAGGTTGAATGAGGAAGAGTCCCTGGAATACTTAATGTGTAATTTTACCTCTGTACGAAAGTTAAGTTTTATCTACATAATTAAGTATCAGGTAGGGATGTGTGTGTGTGTGTGTTTGTGTATGTGTGTTTATTTAGAGACAAAAATTATTTCACATAGAGGATAAAGGAGTTGTCGCTCAATGCTTAAAATATGCCATTTTCTGTGTTGTCTTCTTTTTATGTTTTCATAGTTGATAAAGTCCAAAGTTTGCTAGTTCCTATGAAATTCCCTATACATCACCTGGCCCTGAGCTGTGATAACCTCACACTCTCCGTGTGTATGATGTCCAGTGAATATGGTTCCATTATCGCTTTTTTTGATGTTCGCACATTTTCAAATGAGGTAAGGTATTGGAAAACGCTAGTGTCAACATGGGGACCTAAGGAGATGTCCTGGTATTACATCATAATTTGGAAGCTTTTTAGGTTGACCCTTGAAGCCTTTTCCAGATTAAAATACAGTCATATTTTGAGATATTATAGATTTGATTCCATACCACCATAATAAAGCGAATATTGCAATAAAGTAAGTCACATGAATTTTTTGGTTTTCCAGTGCCTTTAAAAGTTGTTTGAAAAAAACAAAAACAAACAAAAATAAAAGTATGTTTGCACCATACTGTAGTCTACTAAGTGTACAAATAGCATTATGTCTAAAAAAAAGAAAAGTACATACCTTAATTAAATTGTGACACAGAGACACAAACTGAGCCCATGCTGTTTGAATAAATGACACTGACAGATTTGTTCCATATAAGGCTGCCACAAACCTTCAATTTTTAAAAATAATAATTGCAAAGTGCAATAAATTGAGTTATGCCTATATGGGTAAAAATATTCTTAGACTTATGGAATCATAGATCTTTGAGAAAGAAGGGCCTTCAAGAGATAATTTCATAACACCACCCAGCCCAAGGTATTACCATTTCTCATTTATACATGAGACAATCAAAGCAAAGGGAGGCTTAGGTGACTTGTCTAAGGTCATAGAATTAATAGATAATGGTAAAAATTCCTACATCCTTGGTCTCTGGCCTCCTGATGTAGTGTTTTTCCATTCCAAGCAGTTTAATAATGTTAATGTCAATAATATCATTGGCATTATGATATAAATACTGTTTATATATACTGTTATGGAGAAACAGGCTCAAAGAGTTTAAGTAACTGCCCAAGGTCCCCAAACTATTAAGAATTAGGGCCAAGATGTCTGCTATTTAGTAGCTGTTTTGAATTTGTGTATTCCCTTGCTGGGAGACCCTCCTGAAAGCGTGGTAGAAAATTAATTGCCATTTTCAAAGTTGTGTGGGAATTTTCTTTAGCAAATAGATTGCTGGGTAGAGTTAAATCTTTTTCATGGTTGTGGAGGAAAACAAACTGTAGTTTGACAAACCTTGCGTATTCAGTAATTTCCCTGAATAGTTAGCATCGCTGTGTATTTATTAATTCATTTTTGCTTCTGTGCATTTGTCTTAAAAGGCTAAACAGCAGAAACGCCCATTTGCCTACCATAAACTTTTGAAAGATGCGGGAGGCATGGTGATTGATATGAAGTGGAACCCCACTGTTCCTACCATGGTGGCAGTTTGTCTGGCAGATGGCAGTATAGCTGTCTTACAAGTCACAGAAACAGTGAAAGTGTGTGCAACTCTTCCTTCCACAGTAGCTGTAACATCTGGTGGGTAATAAAGGCTAACTATGTAACATATGGTAATGGTAATCTATTTAAAAATTGATTTCCGGAAATAAAAGTGGGCTGGTTTTCTTTCTTTTTTTTCTTTTTGGTAGAAATGAATAGAGTATTCTTCATTTCCATAGTCAATCTTATTGAACCAAACAGATTACATGATTTAAGAAGTTTTTCTGACAAAAGAAATATTTTGGTACAGTTGGTTTTAAGCTATATTTTTATTTTTATTATTATTATTTTTTTGCATGGGCAGGCATCAGGAATCAAACCCAGGTCTCCAGCATGGCAGGCAAGAACTCTGCCACTGAGCCACCGTGGCCCACCCTTTAAGCTATATTTTTGAGAATAGTTGTTTCTGTATCTAAAAGGGTCATACTCTGAAAAGTCATTTATAAGAAATATCAAAATCGTAGAATGATTTCTTGGTATTTGAAAACCCTCTCTATTCTCATCTTATCTAAAGACTACGGAGCTTTCTTTAGTTTCCACCTATCTGTGCAGTACTCCATTGAGAAAGTTCTCACTTAAATGGCCCAGTGATGAATCATAATTTCCTTACATTGTTAGATGATTTTATTTTGTTTTTTCATTTTGCCAAGTAGGAATAATCCTGCAGCGTTCTGTGTACTGACAGAAGGAATGAGAAGTGATGACTATGTAGCTGTTTTATAACAGATCTCATTGGTTTGCTCCATTTTCTTCAGTTTTGAATTGATAGCATTCTTTTTTTGTTCAGTGTGCTGGAGCCCCAAGGGAAAGCAGCTGGCAGTGGGAAAACAGAATGGAACTGTGGTCCAGTATCTTCCGGTAAATTCTTGCCTTGGATTTAAGAACTTCTCTTACTAAATTAACCTACTGCTTGGGGTGGGGGATGGTTTGGAAGCATTTTTGCTGTTTTTTTCCATTAAAAAGTACTTTATAATTTTAACAAATCCTTCTTTTTTTTCTATCTCCTAGTCTTCCTTCTAGATGCATCCACTATATTCACTTTAGTAGGTAGACTTCCAGACTTTTCTGGGGCTTATACAAATGGACATATGCGTAGAAACATGATTTTTTTGTTTTTTATGTAAAAATGTGGTCCTACTCTGCACTGATTCTCAATTTAATGTCCCTAATCTATTCCATAAAAATGGGGTTTGAGGGGAAAAGGAGTAAGTGAAAAGGCAGTTATCCTTAATGCCAAATTTCTCTGAGTAAAAGCATAGTATCATTTGTTTCTCTAACAAGGTCCATCCTAAAGGTTCAATTTTTCTGAATATAGGCAGCAACAAAAAAGAATATGCCCATTACTCCATGTGCACTCTGTCATCCTCTCCTTGTGCTTTTCTTGAGATAATATTTGCAAATATTCTTCAACATAATTGCCTCACAAAGAACATACATGTGTTTAAGCCTGAACACATGGGAAGGTTCAGTAGGTGGCATTGAGGCCTGTGCTGTCGTTCATTCATCCTTGAGAGACTTTTCTGGTTGGTGTGTGAAGTGGTAAATGTGGTATATAGACTTGCAGTTAAGGTTTTCTTTCTTACTTGTTATTGCAAGTTATTGCAGTTGTTGATATTACATGACATTTGGTGTATACTCTTTTAGGGCATTATCCTTTGAAAATATAGTGCACTTGATTTGATTATATTGGTTTGCTGTTTGCCTTCTTTTTTTTAACAAACATGTTGCGGTCCTTTTTCCAACTTATTACATAAAGAGCCACTTTATTTTTAATGGTTGTGTAGTCCATTGAGTGGATGTACCACATTTTACTTAGCTATTTTATTATTGACGGCCATCTATAGCCGTATCACTGCTTTTGCTACTATTAACTGTTGCATTGTACATCCTCATTCCCTACATTTGAACATATTCATGTGAGTATTTTTATGGTATTGGGTTCTAGAAGTAGATAGCCACTCGTCTGTCTGTTCTGTCTCACCTGGCTAGGGAGATGAAACATAGGCTGCTACTAGAGGAACATGTAATATTTGACAGAGTTTCATTGGTATGGGAATTTCTTCATCTGACACTTCTTTTCCAAATCTCTTGTAGACTTTGCAGGAAAAAAAGGTCATTCCTTGCCCTCCGTTTTATGAGTCAGATCATCCTGTCAGAGGTAACACATCAGCTTTTCTTATTGGACTGAAAAGAGGTGTCTGTATAATCTGACTAGGTGTTAATTACATAAATTTCAAATTATGTGACGAGTCCTATTTTCATTTCATTTAGCTAATTAAATCAGTTTAATGACAATCCTGTGCTAGACACCTGTGTCTCATGGTAAATTCTAAGAAATGGGTCCCTGCTTTTATTAGAATTCTTCATAATTTGCTCTGATGATAATCCATCAGAAAAAAAATTACCGCTTTGGAATGAATTTGGGATTATTTAGTCTTTTAATCTGTGAATTATATTCGTTGATGAAATCCGAACTTTTTTTAGACTATCATATTCTGTTATTTTATCTGTAGGATATTAATTTTATAATATGAAGTGGCTGTTCCACATATACGTTTTCTGCTGTATCGGTTGCTGAGATTTTTATTACCTAAAATATGTCTTTCAGTTCTGGATGTGCTATGGATTGGTACATACGTCTTCACCATAGTATATGCAGCTGCAGATGGGACCTTGGAAACTTCTCCTGATGTAGTGATGGCTCTATTACCTGTATGTATATGGAAGGGACATCTTTGTTCCTTGAGCATTATAGAAGTCTTCTAATAAAGTTTGAGCTTTAGGTTTCAATTTTCTTTATTTATTGGTATAGTTTCAGGTGTCCGGTTTCAGTGCTGCACCATGGATCTAGAAACCCTAATTGTGGTCTATTTCTATTATACTCTGTTAAGTCACAAGTTGAAAAATTGTAAAATTTGCTTTTACTTACACTGTAAACTGTGAGCCTTGGTAGATGTTAACCTGATAACATTTTTTTTTAAGTAAAAAAATACCTTGATTTTAAAAATTCTTTTACTAATGCATTCATTAAATACTTACTGAATGACTCTAGTGTGCTAGGAACTGTTTTGAAGCTGAAAATACAGTAGTGACCAAGACAAAATCCTTGCTTTTCTGGATCTAACATTGTAATGAGTGCAGTAGTAAATAAATAAGTATAGGGTCAAGGAGTGATAAGTGTGATGGAGAAAATTAAACAGTGTAAGGGATAAATGGTTACTGGGGTGCTATTTTAGATTGGGTGTTCAAGGAGGACGTTTCTGAGGAGGCAACAGTTGAGCAGAGACCTGAATGAAGTGAAGAGTAAATCATTTTGAAGATGACAGAAAAAAATTAATAACAAGATTATACAAAGTGTTACTGAATTGCAGTGTTATTTAAAAAGCTAATGAGCCAGAGCTTGCATTTCCAAATGATTTTCAAAGTCCATAAACATTTAAAATATATATATTAGTGACAACACCAAAAATCGTCTTTGATCCTCCCACTCAGAAATAACTAGAGTTGATCTTTGTAATAGGGTTGATCTTTGATATATAAATTTTCAGATTTTAAAAATGTGTTAGGGGTGCAAGGGTAGTTCAGTGGTAGAATTTTTGCCTTCCATGTGGGAGACCCAGGTTCAATTCCTGGCCATGCACCTCCAAAAACAAAAAAAAAATTCAACAAATGGTGCTACAATAACAGGATACTCACATGGTAAAAGAATGAAATGTGACCCCCACCATATAGCATACAAAAAAAATAATACATTAATGTGTAAATGTAACAAAAATGGGAGTTGTACTGGTCATTCTATTTTACCGCTTTTATTTTACTTAATGGTAAATGGTAAATTTGCATGACTTTTCTCTATCAATAAATAAAATGTGTTTGTTTAGATAAATACCTGTTTTATGTCTACTATTGAATAGTCAGGTTATTTTTAATTTTTTCCTGCTTTAAAGAATGCCATGATGCTTTCTTTTATGTACCATTCATGTAATTATGTTTAGTGATTTTTTTTTTTTTTTTAAGGATAAATACCCAGCAATGAAATTTTCTGGGCAGGGGCTGTATTCTTTTTCCTGATAGACTTTTGAAAACCTTACCAAAGATGCTTTCAGGAAACTTTTACCAGTTTATGCCCATTATTGCTGGGAATACCAATTTCCCAATTCTTGTGCCAGTTTTGAGTAGTATCCCTTTTAATCCTTGCCAGTCTGTGTGTGAAAATGGTGACTTTTCTTAGCTCTTTTGGTTCCTGATAAGGTTGAATTTTTGATGTTTATTGAGATGCCTTATTTCAAGATATCATTAAGATTTTCTTATTCTTTTTTTTGTTCATTATAAAACCACTTTATATACTGAAAGTAAATCATACCCACAAATAATTACTTATACTACTGTATTGTATTCATCTGTTTCACTTTTCATCACCCCATCACAAATAAATTTCATCACAAATAAAACAAGAAAGGAGCCTAGTTTTATTTGTTTTGAAATTTTCAGAAGCTTGCACAGTGCTAAGCATGTAATAGACACTTAATCCATCTTTTTTGGAATAAATGACCTTAAAGAGATATTCTTTAAATTCATCCTTATCTGAAAAATGAGGGTGAGGCAGAGGTTGTGATTTTCACCTTTGAGAAAAACAACTAAATATAGTATTAGTACATGTTCCTCAAAGCAATATAAAATCAAAACATGTTTAAAATAATTGCCACATGATTACTCCACCATACTCAAAACTGAGATAACTACCAGGAATTCAGATCCTACCCTCTTGAGTCACATAGCATTTTAAATATCAGAAAATTTTTAAATGCTGTCATTCTTGCATTTTTGTTCCATAATACCATATACTCTGTAATGAACTTTGGAGAATGGGTCAAAAGTTATTAATAAATAACTCATAGGAAGGCTGGTCTTCTTTATAAGAATTGAAAAATATAAATGCGCACAATGAAAACTCTGAACACTCAGATACCTTGTTTCATATCACGGAATAAAGTCAAGTCATGCAATTTGTTTCTTCTTTTACAAAGACACTACAGAGATATAGTAAAAAGTATGATGTATGATTCTCTCCTATATTGCCAACAGAGGCAAGGGGACTATGTGATTTGAAATTTTTTTAATTTGCCAATTTTACATGTAAATTCTATAATTGTACAGCTAAAACCAAAAGTATGTCTCTATAAATACCCTTACCACAGCCTGGGCATTTAATTTTCTAATTACTATTAAGTTCTTTTTTTTTCTTAATTATTAATTTTTTTATTATAAGACATTCTGAAGTGTTCATTTATGCAATACTTAGTATCAATGACTACTTAGGAGATTATATGACTAGTTTATCCAAGTATTTGAACTAAAGAGACAAAGTTATATATTGCCTTTAAGGTTGTCACATTTTTAAGTTATCATTCAAAACTTTTTTTTTTAATTAAAAAAATTTTTTTTAAACATACACATACAGAAATGAACTTTCTTACCATACGATCATTCCATTCTTGGTATATAAGGATTTTCTTATTTTTAGGGGCAATATTAACACTAGCATTTACTTAACTATTTACATCTCAAGTACTGGGCTAGAATCAATTCATTTCATACTTACAGCAATTTTTGAAGTAGATTTAGTAGGTCCATTGTACACATGGAAATTAAGTATCAGAGGTTGAGTAATATGTCCATGCTTGTCCCCTGGCCAGTAAATGGCAGAACTGGGTGTGAATTCAGTTTGATTGATGGCCAACATTTATGCTCTTTGTACTACTCGGGTTTCTAAATAACCTGTCCATATTCTGGCACATAAATTTTGAGTGAATTTTCTCATAAAACTTAAATACTTTTGTATTTTGAGATCTATAACTGAGTAGGATTATAGAAAAATTGCATGTGATATTTTTTTCTCATTCTGTTCATTGTAGAAAAAAGAAGAAAAGCACCCAGAGGTATTTATGAACTTCATGGAGCCCTGCTACAGCAGCTGCACAGAGAGACAGCATCATTACTACCTCAGTTACATTGAGGAATGGTGAGTGTAGAACCTAAGAGGTTGAGATTCCTGCTCTCACTGTCAGGTTACACAAGAGTCACTTTTTTCCACTTTGAATTTTTTTCTGTAAGAGGAAAATAGAGGCTTGAGATGCCCTGAACATATTTTAAACTGATGCTAGATAATGCTTTTTTGATTACTACCTCTACTTCTTCAATCTTGAATTATTTAGATATGATAAATACAAATCTTAAAAATCCAGTTTTCTCAGAAACCCCTGTGAGTACCTACGAAAAACTGATATTTAAAGAACATGTTAAAAGTTTCCTATAGAGAGCAAGTCCATTTGAAAGGTAGATTAGTTGAAACCAAACTTCTATTCCTATTACTAGATTTGGTGTATTTGTTTTGAATTCTGACTTGACTATGTTGTGTCTTTCCTTTTTCTTCAAGTGGATAGGCAGTTGGCTGATTCTCCAGTGCTTTGCCATATGGACGAAGTTAAGCTTTGCATCTAAAATTTTCCCATTTTTCTTCAACCATTTACTTTCAACCTTACTTTCTTGACATCTGGAGAATATCCTCATAGATATTACCACTGACCCAAATCAAGTTGGAACTGTTGCTGTGGTTGAATTTAATGGTCTTCTGGTTTTATTCTTTGAAGGGATTTGGTGCTGGCAGCATCTGCAGCTTCAACAGAAGTTAGTATCCTTGCTCGACAAAGCGACCAGGTAGATTTCTCCTTTTTGTCACTTTTTTTTTGATACTGTTCTTAGGAAGATTTTGGAAGGAAGTAACTATGTGATTAAAAATTTAAATGAGATTCACATCCCTTTTAATGAGTTTCTGGATGAAAGCAAAGCTTAAATGAGAAAGTGCCTTAGACCAAACACTTGGAAATTGCACTTGACAAACATGGGTATCAGATTTAGCAGTTCCTTCAGTGCTGGCCATAAATACTCTTCTTTTCTTTTAGGATCTACCCATGGTCTAGGGACGCATATTGTGTAATCACCCTCCAACAAGAGTATACCTCTATGCGTAGAAGGGTTTATTTGCCTTATTCTGTTTGACTGTCTTTATTTTTCTTCCTATTACTTGAACCTGCTCCTTCTCTACTATTAACAATAATTGACTTTTGATTATGAAAGATGGACATGCAGGTAATAGCAAATTGTGGCTCATCAGAAGGAAAAATGCAGTTTACACATAAGCACCCACCTATCTTCTTTTACTTCACCCTCCTTACAGTGAAGAGGGGGCTCAGGTAGTCATCGTAAGCTATCTGCTTGTAGGTTATGCAGAGAGACTACAGGGGAGACAAGTTTTTTTTTTTTTAAACTCTACCTTGAGTTTTAAAATGTTTGTACACCCTTCAAAATAAAAAATAAGTACTTCCTCTCCCCATGTGCAAATACTTGTATCTTTTCAACCATTCAACATTTATCCATCGTTCTTGGTGGCAGGGTCACTCAATGTAAGTGTCTAGGTTGGGTCACTTTTGGGAGAAAGGCCAGAGTAAAATATCTTGGATTGACTTCAGTAACAGTTTCTTAATAGCACAAATATTTTATGTATTCACACATTAAAAATAATCTTTTATTTTGTCTTTTATCAAATAACTTCAGTATATCCTTTAAAAGTTAAAAAAATATCATTCCTGCCCCAGCTTCCTGCTCCGGTTCTGTTCTCTAGCAGGGACTATTTTTAATTTCTAGTTGTTTTCTTTTAATCGTAACTCTAAATAATTATATTTTTCACTAGTTATTGATGATTAATTTTAGACCTTATTGCTTGTTAGGATAAATGAGGATTTAGCCTCACATATGGCCCTAAAAGCCCCCTCTTCTCTCTCAGTTATAGCACTATTACAATTTCTTCTATTAGCTACCTTTGTAACTTTAATATTTTTATACTTTTATTTACTGTGGTATCATCGTATACTATATCTCTTGATCTTCCACTTTGTAAGTGGAATATCTTAGCATCTTCACCCTTTCCTTTACCACACCTCCCCCACTCCTACCTTCCAGCTGTTGTCATCTGGGTCAGTTCTTTCCCAGTATCTAAATTGATACTATTTGCATTCTGTTCTCTAACAATTATTAGTTCTTCTTTGTTTTGTCTAAGGATTGTTTTTAAAAGTTGAAATCAGTTTTGTTATGTTATTGTGAATATGTGAATATTATTCAATAGATAAAGTTGTATATTATGATTTATAGTCCCTTTCCTGATACTTTTTTTTCTTCTCTCTTTATTGCTTATTGAGGACTATTCCCCTTTGATCATGCCAGTCAGTTTTGGCCAACCCTTAAACTTATACAAAATGTTAGTGATTTTTTTTAAAAATCAAGAATCATTTGTTGGAAGGAATAGAGCCCACCCAGGCAAGCCCAAGTGAAAGCAAAGTTTATTGGAAAGATCTAGAGATTTCTCAAGGAATACTGGGCCAGGAAGACTGAGCAGGCCAAGGAACTGACAGCAGGAGCTAGAAAAACAAGAACTAAGGTTATCTTTGGTCTCAATGCACAAATAAGCACAGGGCATCACAAGTGAACACGGGGCATCTGGCTCAGCTTTATAGGCTTCTCTGTTCAAGACTCCAGCAGAGATCAACTAGAGTTCCTGGTTCCAGTCCCAAATTTCTAACAGCACATGTTGACTAGGCTTAGTACAGCTATTAGATTTACCTTCCTTGGTCAGGGCTATAGTCTAGCTATGATGGAGGATACCTCAAGTAAGTGTTCACGTTATTTATTCACAAGGCAGGGACTTGGTACATTAAGAACAGATAGAGACGTTAATTTTGGAGCATTGAGCTCTTGCTCGCTAGAGTGCTCTTGGCTTTTAGAACATATTCCCAGATTTTAGATCCTCATAATCAATGCATCTATCCAAACCAGGTGAGTCTTCTTTTTGCTTCTCATCTATTTCAGTGGTGCTAGAAGGAACTAATGGAAAATACTAACCAACATAGCATTTTCTACTTATTTTCAGGTTAACTGGGAGTCTTGGCTACTGGAGGATTCTAGTCGAGCTGAACTGCCTGTGACTGATAAAAGTGATGACTCCTTGCCCATGGGAGTTGCCATAGATTATACTAACCAAATGGAAATTGCCATCAGTAAGTGTACCCTTACTTAATAAGAAATATTATTATACTTAATAAGAAATACTATTCTTCCTAGTGTTGGTTGAAACTTAAAAGCCAGTTATATATGCTCATGCTCACAATAGAGTCTGTTCTTCTGAGCACCTTTAACTTCTGTCACTTCTATTTGTACTTGAACAGTAGAGTATGTTGTGCTAATACTAAGTTTATTTGAATGGATACTCATTGATGAGACCTAGGCCACACACTCACTGGTGTATTTGTGTATGTGTGATATGCAGTTTTAGAATATGATGTATAGACCATGTTTTTAGACAGAAAAGATACACCTGAAAGTTGGAGCAGGGACTTGCAAACAACCCATGCCTTCTAGAGGAGGCGTCTTTTGAATCTAAATCTTTTGAACTCTAAAGATTCAGTTGAGTTCCCTATCTCCCAGCATTTTATTATGAAATTTTTAAACATACAGAAAGAGCGAATGAATTATACACTGAATACCTATATAATCACTATCTAGAATCTGCCATTAACATTTTACTGTATTTGCTTTATTATATATCCATCTCTGTCCAGTCATCAAATCAGGTTTTCCTCCCCATTATTGTGAAGCAGTGCATTCTTAGTTAAGTATATTTGAAAAACACAGATACGTATAAAGTTGTCAACCCTGAATCTCCAAGCCTGAGGGAGGTATTCTTCCTTTGTGCTTCCTTTACACCCTCCAGCTAACCCATTAAGCACTATTTTATAATAAAGTTTTTTTGTCTGTATCTCTCCATGAGATTCATATTTAGTAGGGCAGGATCTCTTTCCTTTTAACTGCTCTATACTCAGCACCTGCTATACTTCCTGATGCTTAACAGGCACTGAAAATGTATTTGTTAACACAAAGAAGATGAAAGTTATAATCATACCATTAGAGCATGGTTTTCATACTTTATTATTCAGTAGAATCAAGTAGAAGTTATTAATGCAGATACCCGGACACCAGAGATTCAGGCTCAGTACTTCTGCGATGGGGCCCAGGAATCTTCATTTTCGAATAAACATGTTCATATTTGTGATGGTGATTTGCATCCCATACTTTACGAAGACCATACTTAGATGACCACTGAATGTTTTAGAATATTTCACTTCTCAGTTGTGTTTGAATACCCTAATCATTTATCTTTACACTTATAATTAGAGAAATATTATACTTTGCAACAAATATATAAAATATAATTTTGTTTCAGTTGTTGCTACATTAAGCTGTTTTTCCATTGAAACTGCTCTATTAGTTGCATTTCAATATTATACCCTGGGTTTTTATTAAAGGATACTAAAGAACCGGAATCCATGTATATGTGTACTACTTAAGCTGTAGAAATGCTATCAGTGAAATCAGTTCTCTGTTATTAAAAGTTTCTTACTTACAGCCCCACGTGAGAAATTTCTTTTGAAATTTGTTCCTTTGAAAAGCCTTGCTTCACTTGAAACCACTGTCTAAAAATGAGACTTGTTAAACTTACTATCTCCCTTTTTACTTTGGTTTCCAAGAAACTTAGATCCACATTTACAGCTGTATTTTAGTAACAATATATTCGTTTATCAGGTCTTCTTTTTTCAGTGATTTTTTTTTTTAAACTGGTGTCATTTCTATTACCACTTTTTTTTTAATGTGTTCTCATTGTAAGCCATCTGATAATTTTGTGGAATGAGGTATGTTTTACATAGAAACAAGGAAAAGTAAAGTGAAAGTTAAAAATCCTATCATCAAACCTTCTCTACCAAAAGAGGGAAGAGTGAAATGAGACAAAATAAAGTGTCAGTGGCCGAGAGATTCCAAACAGAGTCAAGAGGTTATCCTGGAGGTTATTCTTATGCATTAAATAGATATCACCTTGTTAGTCAAGATGTAATGGAGAGGCTGGAGGGAACTGCCTGAAAATGTAGAGCTGTGTTCCAGTAGCCATGTTTCTTGAAGGTGATTGTTTAATGATGATAGCTTTTGCAATGTGACTGTGTGAAAACCTTGTGTCTGATGCTCCTTTTATCTACCTTGTCAACAGATGAGTAGAACATATGGAATAAAAATAATAGGGGGAACAAATGTTAAATTTAGTTTGAAATGCTAGTGATCAGTGAAAGGGAGGGTGAGGGGTATGGTATATATGAATTTTTTTCTGTTTTCGTTTTATTTATTTTTCTCAATAGATGCAAATGTTCCAAGAAATGATCACGATGATGAATATGCAATTATGTGATGATATTTTGAAGTACTGTTTATATTTGTAGAATGGAATGATCAGAAATTAAGAATGTTTGCGTTTGGTGTTTTTTGGTATTTAAAAAAAAAATTAAAAATTAAAAAAAAATGCTATCATCATTTTAAAGTCAAATAACATAACTTTTAAACTTTTTTTCCTTTCTCCCAGAGTGAAAACGCTTGTACCCATAACGTCACGTATTTCCTAATTTGCTGTATCCTATGAAACAGAATTATGACATAAGTACCACTACGAACAAAAACATACTAAGTGAAAGTCAAAATTACTTTACAGTTCTCTTTGTACTTAGAATGTATCCCACCAGCCAATTGTGTGCAAAAGTTCTTCTTTCTTTTCTCTGTGTGGTTTTTTTTATCAATACCATATATAGTTTGGTTCATTTGCTTCTATTTGTGTTTATGTTTTTGTTTTTGTTTTAACTCTTTGGCTTTTAGTTTTTGAATGTTTACATGTGGTTAAAAGTCAACACTCTGGAAGTGTGTACTCAGAAAGGTCCCCATCCCATCCCTGTCCTTTCTACCCCCCATAGATATTTTTTATTTATTTATTTTTTGGGGCATGGGCAGGCTCCGGGAATGAAGCCTGGGTCTCCAGTGTGGCAGGCGAGAATTCTGCCACTAAGCCATCATTGCATCCCCCCGCCATAGATATTTAATTATTTTAATTAAATATTTTAATTAGTTTCTGATTTGTCCTTCATTTGCTTTTTTTTTTCAGAAATATGCAAATGTTCATACACTTGTTCTTCTCTTTCTCCTGTACAAAAGATAGCATTCATATATATGTACTTTTTTAAAAATTATGGTATACTATACATAACAGAAAAATCAATTTAACTATTCTGTGTGGACAATTGTTTGAAATTAAGTACATCAACAATACTCTGTAACTTTCACAGTATCTATTTCCAGACTATTTTCACGGATCTATTTCCAGACTATTTTCATCATTCCAAATTAAAACTCATACATATTTAGCAATTACTCTCCATTCCCTCCTCCCACCACCCCTCATTTCTATGAATTTGCTTTCTGTCTCTATGAATTTGCTTATTCTGTGTATTCTAAATATTGCATGAGAAGCCATGCAATATTTGTCCTTTTGTGTCTAGCTTATTTTGCTCAGTTTATTGTCAAGGTTCATCTATGTTATAGCGGGTAGCAGCCCTATGCTTCTTTTTTACAGCTGAATAATATTCCACTGTATGTATATACCACATTTTGTTTATCCATTCATCTGTTGATGAACACTTGTATTATTTCCACCTTTTGGCTATTGTAGATAATGCTGTGAACACTGGTCTGCAAATATCTGTGTATGAGTTTCTGCTTTCAGTTCTTTTGTGAATACCTAGGAGTAGAGTTGCTGGGTCATGTGGTAAATCTATGTTTAGCTTTCTGAGGAACTCCCAAATTGGTTTCCATAGCGACTGTACCATTTTACATTCCTACCAACAAAGTATGAGGGTCCCTCTTTCTCTACCAACACTTTTTATTTTCTAGTTTTTCAATAATAGCCATTCTAGGGGGCGTGGGATGGTATCTTCTTGTTTCGATTTGTATTTCTCTAATAGCTAATTATCTTGAGCATCTTATCATTTGCTTATTGGCCATTTATATATCTTTGAAGAAATGTCTATTCATATCTTTCACTCATTTAAAAAATTGGGTTGTTTGTATTTTTGTTGTTGAGTTGTAGGAATTCTTTGTATATTCTGTATATTAAGCCCTTATGAAATATGTAGTTTACAGTCCCATTCTGTAGGTTGTCTTTTCACTTTCTGGTCTTTTCTTAATCTTTTATTTGGATAAATATTGTAAGAATTTTCTCCCAGTTTATCATTTGTCCTTCCATTTTGCTTATGATGTTTCTTGCTATGCCTTAGTGTTTGTTTCTTGTCAGATTTATTTAAAGTTAGAGTACATCAAAACTCAATATATTTGTTGTAACATTTTTCCATTACTCAGAAATATGTAGAAAAATGGTTTTCTCTGTGTGTACTCTTAAATAGAGTAGAGAAGTAATCTTTGCTTGAGTTTATATTTTCTTTTTATTGAGTGTCATATTTTTTTGTGATAGTACTTATCTTAAGCAGTTTCATTTCATGTCTCCAATTTACCTTATGTATAGTCCAACCTTTTCTCCATAGTTCATGTTTGGGTTAAAACAGTCTTCTGATTCAACTGTGAATGAATAAGTAGTTTGACTCATTTTTCTGTGTTCTGCTGTTTGCCTTATAAAGATTCTAGTCTGCCATTTCTAACCACTGCCTAGAAATTCCCATCTTGGCCATGGGAATTCTGAACCTAGCCCCTGAACACCAACGCACTCATAAGATCTTAGGGAGCTTTGGAAGAGTCACATCTCCCACAGGATTGAAATAGTGTCCGTGCAGGGCATAGCGGGATGGTAGCAATCTGATAATGGCAGTCTCCCTCTTTAAATAGCTGTTGCACAAAAGACTGTTCAGATTTGTATCAAAACAAACGGACATAAGCTGCAATTGAGATGAGTCCATCAAGCCCCCTTCTTGTTTAAGGCAGTCTTTCCCTCCCAGGACCTGGATTGACTCTTACCCTTTTTCATATATTTTTTTTCTTTGTTTAACAGGTGATGAAAAGACTCTTCCTCCTGCTCCAGTTCTTATGTTACTTTCAACAGATGGTGTGCTTTGTCCATTTTATATGATAAATCAAAATCCTGGGATAAGGCCCCTCATCAAGACACCAGAGCAGCTCTCATTAGAAGGAGAACGACAGTCCAAGTCATCAGGTATGTACCTTTCAGTGGCTTGGAAGAAGAGAAATATTTTTGGCTTGTCCTGGTGTACTCCCAAGGATGAAAAGCTTTATAAGGACACATAGCGGTAATCATTATCTGACTCATCTATCTTAATAACGCCTGGAATAATCTTTTCTTTAAATATTCCTGCACAGGTTTGCTTTCCCTCACCCACTAAACTTGACTCTCTATTACTTGAGAGAAAGGAAAGAAAAGCCAAGTGGTCCCATCAGGTTATTTACCAACGGGGCTCTTTTTTAAGAACTTATACTATATGATGTGAATCCTAAAGACATTGTGTTCAGTCATGGGGGATTAGTTAAATAAATGATTGTGTGCATTTATACATACATATATGTGATTGTATGCATTTACACATACAGTACATGACTGTATACAGTGAAATACCATGCAACTATTAAAAATGTTACCTTTCTTGGTAAAGAAAAATAGTGCTCTTTTTCTAGTTCCTCTAGGTATGAAATTAGGTTATTGACTTGTGATCTTTCTTTTTCTACTGTTGACATTTAGAGCTATAAATTTCTTGTGAGCACTGCTTTTGCTGCATCTCAGGCATTTTGGTATCTTGTAATTTTGTTTTTATTTATCTCTAAATATTTTCTAATTTCCCTTGTGAGTTCTTCTTTGACCATTGGTTCTTTAAAGTCCGTTGTTTAATTTTCACACATTTATAAATTTTCCAGTTTTCCTTTTGTCATTAATTTAGTGTCATTCCTTTTTGATACAAGAGAATACTTAGATTTTAATATTTTAAAATTTATTAAGATTTGATTTGTGGCCTAAGATTTGGTCTGTCCTGGAAGTGAGAGTGTGCACATATGAAGATTATATATTCTGTTTTTGTTGGGTGGAGTGTTCATATATGTCCATTAGGTCTAATTGGTTTATAGTGTTGTTCAAATTCTTTATTTGCTTATTAATCTTTTGTTTAGATGTTTTTTTCAGTTATTGAAAGTGGTGAATTGAAGTCTCCCACTATTATTGTAGAATTACCTATTTTTCCCTCCAATTCTGTTAATTTTTTTTTTTTTTTTTTTTCTGTATGGGCATGTACCAGGAATCGAACCCCAGTGTCTGGCGTGCCACCGCTGCACTGCCCCAATTCTGTTAATTTTTGATTCGTGTATTTTGGGGCTCTGTTGTTAGGTGTGTATATGTGTATATGTTATAATTGTACATCTTGTTGAATTGGACATTTTATCAATATATAATATCCTTTTTTGTCTCTTGTAAGCTTTTTTGACTTAAAGTCAATGTTGTTCGAGCATAATACAACCATTCCGGCTCTCTTTTGATTATGATTACTGTTTGCATCGTGAATGTCTTTTTCTACCCTTTTACTTTCAACTTTTTCTTTTTCTTTGTATTTAAAGTGGGTTTTGTAGCTAGCATATATATAGATTGTTTTTTCATCTAGTCTGCCAATCTGCCTTTTAATAGCAGAGTTTAATACATTGACTTTTTTTTTTAGTTTTTTATTAAATAAAAAAAATTACAAGAAACACAAACATTCCCAACACATACACTCAGCAATTCACAATATCATCACATAGTTGCATATTCATCATGATCATTTCCCAGAACGTTGGCATCAATTCAGAAAAAGAAATAAAAAGACAACAGAAAAATAAATTTTTACAGGCCATACCCCTTACTGATCCCTTTCGTTGATCACTAGCATTTCAAACTAAATCTATTTTAACATTTCTTCCCCCTATTATTTATTTTTATTCCATATGGTCCTCTCATCTGTTGACAAGGTAGATAAAAGGAGCATCAGACACAAGGTTTTCACAATCACACAGTCACATTATGAAAGCTATATCATTATATAATCATCATGAAGGAACATGGCTACTGGAACACAGCTCTACATTTTCAGGCAGTTCCCTCCAGCCTCTCCATTACATCTTGGATAACAAGGTGATATCTACTTAATGCATAAGAATAACCTCCAGGATAATCTCTCGACCCTGTTTGGAATCTCTCAGCCATTGACACTTTGTCTCATTTCACTCTTCCCCCTTTTGGTCGAGAAGGTTTTCTCAATCCCTTGATGCTGGGTCTCAGCTCATTCTAGAGTTTTTCTCAATCCCTTGATGCTGAATCTCAGCTCATTCTGGGATTTCTGTCCCACGCTGCCAGGAAGATCCACACCCCTGGTAGTCATGT